>BMAT01012928.1:70599-82772 GCA_019649035.1 Elysia marginata
CTAACACCTGTTGGAATAGGCGCTATAAAAAAGCCGTTATTATTATTAAAATCTGTCCTATGCTATTGCCTGAACTATGTCAAGTGCACTCCCTCATTGTCTCAATGAATCTTTTCTTAACATTTATATACCAACAGTTAATCAATAAAACCTTGTTTTGTTTTAGTACAGGTCAAGTACGCTATAGCCTTCAAAAAAATTTTTTATTCATTTTGCCAAACAAATTCACATCACTGAACCTCCGAAATGTTAAAAAAGGACAATTTTTATTAACCAAAATATTTTTAAAGCAGTATAACCGTACTCACATGAAATGGTACAGAAATGAAATAAAGAAGCACAAGCAAATAATTTCTCTGGCAATAACATCTCAAAACTCTGTCTTACTTGTTGAGGAGAGCTTGATAATCATCATCATTCTCCAGGGCAGCAAAGGCTTTCTTAATCTTTTCAGGGTCTGGTTTGCTGGCAGGTGGCAACATTTCCTCAACTTCACTCTGTACAGGCAAGAAAAATCAAACGTAAACATTTAGGCAACATGTCATCTATTAAACTAGAGTACTTCAACATTGGAAAGTGAGGAATGAATGAGGTATAGAATCTAAAGGAATCTTTTAAGTTGTATAATTACAAATGCAAAAGCAGACACTTGACAACTAAATCCTACAGAAAATCTTTTTTTAAGTCCTATTGAACTGGAAGATTTCCAATTTTTTAAAAAATTCACAAAAGCCATCTTCTAAAGTGGAGTAGCATCTAAAAAATCTTGGCCAAAATGACTCACAACTGGACCTAAAAAATGTATGGCAAAATTTAAGACATCAGTTCTGCATGTGTACTTACAGTATCCTTTTTGCGATCAGCAGACAAAATTCCATCAACATGTTTATCTTCTTGAGTGACTAGCTCATTCGGTGTAATGTTTGCATCTGGGGAGGTGACAGTTTCAATAGAGGATTCAGACTCATCATGTGAAATTTTTGTGACTTGAAATCTTCCTCGCTTCTCCACTTGCCTCTCTGGGGATGGTGTTCGGCTACCTCCTTCTTGCAAGGGATCATTGGCAACAGCCTCCACTTTAAAGCGAGATGCCTTTAGTTTCGGACCAGACAAATCTGGCTCAGATCTTGTGTGTGCTGGGCAGGGAGGGGAGGAATCCTGTAAAATCCCTTTCTCTATGGATTGCTTTTGTACCAGACTGGGCTTGCTCTCTGTGGGGTCCACAGAATCTACATGTTTACTATCACCAGCTGCCTCATTTGCTTGTGCAGTACTATTCACCGGGGAAGGATTGTGGGTCTGGGAATGACCTGCATTTTGCCTACTCATTGTCTTTGCCAAAGCTTGCTCCAGTTCATTGATATCTGCTTTGTGGGTTGCTCTCCCTACTAGATGCAGGTTCTCATGAGAAGCATAAGGGGACATACCTTCTGCAGGCAAAACCTTCCTAGATGATGTTGGAGATCTTGGTGGGGAAGTAGGTGGCAAGCTGGCACTCTCGGGAAAATGGGAGGAAGACTGTGGCGGAAGACCTGTTGCGTTTGCAGATGGGTAAGGCCATCCTGGGTACTGTGAGAATGCTGGATAAGCCACATGTCCGCCAGGAGGGAGTGAGTGTTGACCTCCATGATGCTGCAACTGGTGCATGTGATGGGCCATTTGAGACATGGCTTGCATGTAGGGGGCCATGTGTGCGTAGAAGTTGGGCTGGTGGTAGTTGTATGCTGGTGGCATCTGCATCATCTGCTGCATCATTGAAAACATGTGGAGTTGCTGCATCTGCACTGGGCTTAGACCTGGAGAATGCATATGTGGGTAACTAGTTGCTGGTCCACTAAAGCTGGATGGGGGGATTCCAGCATTGGTAACCCCTGGAGCTTTCATGGTAGTTGGATCCTGGGGTGCAGGCTGAACTTGAGGGATTCCTGAAGCTCCCATAGACGTGGCCGGAAGATGCTGGCTTGCGGTGTCCACTAATGATGCTTCAGAGGCAGGGTGTGGCTGAGGTTGAGACATGGTTGGGACGTGAGCCCCCAGCTGCTGTGGCACCTGGCCTGATTGCTGCTCCACAGACGCACTTCGAGGAGAGGTCTGGGTGTCTCTCTGCACAGGCACAACACCAGACTGTTCTTGAGGTTTTGGGGTGGAAGAAGGCTGTGTGACTGTTTGGGAAGAGGCTACCACAGGCTGCACATGAGGCTGGGCTGCATGCACAGCTGACTGATTCCCTTGGGCCACTGGCACACCCGGTTGACCAACTGGCTGAGATGGCACACTAACAGGCTGACCTCCAACTTGGGATGGTAAAGCCATTGGCTGACTCTGGGCAGGGGGACTTTGTGTCTGAGGAACGCCTTGCACCGGCTGTGGGGGCTGCTGATGCACAAGCTGAGAAGGTGCTTGCTGTTGAACTTTCACCTGTGCCTGGATTTTGTTGGTACCTGCCTGTGATTGAGACGAAAGAGGCACCATACCCTCTGCAGTCTTTGCATCAAGTGTACCTATAGCTGAGACAGCTGGGGTGGATGGAGCTGTCGTTCCAACAGAGGCAGCATTTGCAGAAGACTTTTGAGGGTATATGGACTTCAGCTTTTCTGATAGCTCATCTATGTTGATGGGCACGCTTTCCTTGGCTGATGTGGATTTCCATGAGCGTTGGTCTAGATCTTGAGGCACAGTTGAGCCAGCAGGTTGTGTCATGGTGCTCTCTGGGTTATTCTCTGGGGAGGTTGTTGCTTCTTCCAGCTCATCTTCCGCCACTTTGTCCGTGTAATCTGTCTGATGTGTGACAACTAAACCTCTCCTTTGACTTTGGTCCTGAGTCCCTGTGACACTGCCTGGCAGCTGAGAAACAAACAAGCCTTAAATTACAACTTTCTCCAAGGCTAATGACAGAAAAATCATTGTTCATGCTTTTTTGGTAGTTTGAGTTTTGTAATCTTTTCAGACATTAACTTTGATTTAGAAGTAGCAGTTGCATATGAAGTGGTAGGCCTACAAGTGATTATGGAGATACATGTACTTGAGCTCTGGTTGCTGCCACTAGAACTAGCAGCTGCAGATGTAGTGGCACAATAGATGCTTTAAATCTGGCTGCCACTCAAAGTAGGAGTTGCATAAAGAAGTGGCACAAGGTAATATTGAGATACCTACGCTCTGATTGCTGCCACTACAACTAGCAGCTGCAGATGTAGAATCTAGAGGATTGAGAGATCCTTGAGCCCTGGCTGCAACTAGAACTAGCAACTGCAGGATTCTGTCTAGACCTAGACCAATGACTTATCTAATCCAGACCTGCCACTCCTCAAAATGGAAAATCAGTATGATTGAGTTAAAAAATCAGTATTGAGGGTTAAAAAATCTGTATGACCATTACCGGTACTCACAAACTCTGTCACTTTTTAGTAAAAGCACTAACAGTTAGATTTCATTGAGGTCATCGTGATATAAATTGTTTATAAAAAAAGGGAAAAAACTAATGGTTACAAAACTTCCATGCTCCATATTGCATAATACAGTAAGCCAAAGGTAAACAATTTTCAGATTGCTAAAAAAAACAGGGACAAACACTGGGAATTAACTCTTTGAAACTTGGCTCTATGGGCGATAGTTGCCAGGCAGTAAAAAATCAGTATTTTGCAATAAAAATCAGAAAATCAGTATTTTCTGATATTTTGGCCAAAAATCAGTATAATACTGATTTAATCAGTATGAATGGCAGGTCTGCTAATCTAGACCCAGAACCTTGATTCTGGACCAAGATATCTAGATTTAGATTCTAGGCCTAAATCACGACGTCAGAAACTGGAGAGCTTAATCTACAATCTTGAAAAAAAATTCTAGATCTAGGCTTAGATTGACCTGGGCTTAAAATTAAGAACAAACTTTGTAATAGATTTATGATCTAGGGAATCATAGTTAAAGTTCTAGATTAATATCATCTAAGTATAACTTAGCTTCACTTGACAGGTGTTGAATTACAGAAAATTTTTTAATTTAAAATAGTTATAAATAAAAATTAGCCGAAATACCAATAGTAGAAAAAAGCTGAAATCAGCAGAAATCTGAAAGATTTACATCCCCTGTGTAAACTTAATGTGGCCTTAACTGACATCAAGTTTAATCAAGAACTTGAAAAACAATGTGTGCTACTAAGATAGTAGCCAGAAAATGTCGAAGACTCAAAACATACCTTCTTATTTTCTGTGCTTATCTTGAATTTTCTTGCAGAAGTAGGACTCGATGATGGTGAGAGTGTTAGAACTTGTCCAACAGAATTCTTTCCTTCCTGCGTGACTATCTGGATAACTTGGTTCAGCAGGCCAGTAACATCTTCAATCTGTATTTTGCCGACTCCCGGGAGCTGTAAAATAAAGTAAAAGATTATAAGTATAAGATTGGAATGATCATATTTATTTCTTGTAAAAGGTTTTAAAAGTGTATCCAACAGATGTGTCCACCAAGCACCCACAAAAGAATGCAAAGAATAATATTTCAAAGCAGTTTAGACTTTTCAAAAAAGGTTGCAAACAGGGCAGCCTTCATGTGAATATGGAGCTTATAAAAGTGGATTGAAGGATATTTTTACAAGCCCAAAAATCCACTTCAAAGGTGCTCTCAGGGCTTGGGTCCCAATGACAATGTATGGGCTGCCACCCAGAGACAAGCGGGGATACCATGACTTAGCCTCAGCCGGTCACATTATACTGACTCCGACCCAACCAGTAGGGGCCCGGACTGTGCTCGGGTGAGGCTCGAACCCGCGACCTCTTGGCCACGGAGCGAGGCCACTACCAACTGAGCTATCTAGGCACCCCGCTCATAAAAGTGGTTTTGCAAATTTATATGCAAACAAAACTTACCAAATCTTCCTCAACTTCCTCCGCACGAGGTTTTGAATTCCTCAGGAAGGTGCAAGTCAAATCCTTGTTTGTGACTTCCACCAAGACTTCTATCACATCTGTCTCCTCATCATAGGATATGATTGTCACTTTAGGGGGCAGTTTATCCAAAGTCTTTTTGCGACGTCGCATCTTTTTCTTTGACTTTTCTTGTCCCAGCTCAGTCTCACTGGAAAAAAACAAAAAAAAACAAAAAACAAACATTTCTTTGACTCCACATATTCACTAGTATGAAATCTCCCTCCAATGACAAAGAATATTTGCATAAAAATACAACATATTCTAAACAGAATTTATCATTTTGTGTGTATAAATCTCCATTGAAGGTTGATTTTATTAGTTGCAAATAGTTGATCATCATTTTTTTTCACCACATAAAAAGTACACTTTGTATGTCTTTTGGCCATTGCTTTAAAAAAAAACAAAAACAGCTAAATCAGGAAGTACATAACTTAAATCTTACATATTTGTTAAAAGACTTAAGTTGTTATTTTTCCTCTAAGGCTTACAACTTCAGGAAAGGTCTTACCTGTCTCTATTAGAGTGAGACTCATCATTCAAATAGCCAGCAGAGAGGCTTGAAGTGAGACCACTCGTACTATGAGTGGCTGTAGGCTGCAAACTAGAAGCACCAGAGCCTACTAGACTTGCCTGACCCTGTTGCTGCTGAAGCTGTTGAGCTGCTGTCAAGTCCAGATGCTCCAGATTCCCTGCCTAAAAGCACAAATAAGACAAAGGTGTTGGTGCGAAGACTGCACTGAACATGTCTGGACATTTGTATGGTAACTTTATGTCCAAAATTAAGTTAACACCAAATATAAAGTCACGGAGAAGTCTTTGCCAATATTAAAAGGAGTTTGGTCTTGAAGACTAATAAAAAATAATTGAAAAAGACAAGATACATAACAAATGCAATTGGAAGAATAACAGGTACACATGTATAGCCTTTATGGATACAGAAAAACTTGACTTAAACTGATTGAGGGAAGAAAAGTCTTTGCAACCATGCAAAAAATTCTGAGAGGAAAAAGTGCACAAAAGCCTATAATAAAGACCAGTGGCATAAATCAACAGTAAACCTTATTACTATGAGATTTAAAAAATAATATTGACCTTCCATCTTGTACTTTGGTCAGAAAACTATGCAAGTCAGATTCCCAACTTAACTCCTAATGCTATAGGGGCAAAATATACAGCTCTGAAGCAAGAAATTATTTTTCTTCAGGGCTCTGGCCATGTTTTTTCAAGACTATCACATTTAACGACACAGGCAGTGAGTGCATAAGTGCACAAATCAAAAGATAATACAGGGGGCCCCAAATCAACAACAAATTCCTAGCAAAATTTTTTTTTTAAATCACACACACACAAATAAATAACAGCTATTATTTAACCAGATCTTTTTAACCCACGCCCTTTTCCTAACTCCTGATTGTTTAATCTCAGAGACTGTTCCTGTTAATTTGGTATGCATAAGAGTTTCAAAATGCACTGTCATAGAAGTGAAAAAAAAGAATTGTAACTGTACACACTCGAAATGTTTATGAAAGAGGAAAATGCTCTAAATTTTACATTATTAACAGTGTCAATGAAGATGTTTAGGGTGATAATTTTTTGTATGCTAATACAAAATACGATGAACACAAAACAAAGATGCCAAAGAGAAAGACAGAGACAGCTACTGAGAAAGACACACACACACAAGGAAAGAGTATGCTTCGAGGCTAAAAACAACTCTTACATTTGGCAAGCATTAAGGTTTTATTCTGTGCAGCAAATGCCAAAGTTAATATTCCAGTTAAAAGAGATGGAATATCTTACTCATGGAATCTCTAAGTGGAAGGGTGAAAATTGGCCAGAGGACATGCTTTTTAATTTTTAAGGGCAAGTGCGGCACCCCTATCAATGGGGGTCAGAGGGGTCCATCGGATTATTTTCAGATTTGTTGAAATTATGAAAGTGTATCTTTTCCTCAACAAAATGGTACCCTTTTTGTTCCTAAGACACCTATCTATAAGTATTTTTTTTATAATTAAAAAAAAAAAAACTACGTCAACATGCTTCACAAATATGTTATTGCAATAGGAAAAACAATGGCTTCAGCTAATAGAATAAGATATCGCCCCTATATAAACCCTAGACTGCAGTGTATTTTGGGAATGAGCAGTCCACACGATTTGAATAACAAGGGCTGGTAATTTTTACATTTAACAAACAATGCATAACATTTTGTTTCATTGACAAAATGTAATACTATCTTAAAAATTAATGTAAAAAACATGAATTTAAAATGTGACTTACATTCTCATGAGAAAAAAATTCAATAAACTTTGTTTCCATTTAACCCAACATATGACTTTTTTAAAATTCACTGAAATCACACCAGAAATTTTTCTTTAAAAACCTGAACCCTACTTGTTTAGGTAGTTGATATCAAAACTCAAATAATATCATACAATATTTTTACTTGGAAGAGGCATTTAATAACACTTGTTGATGGCTGTTTAGTAAGAAAATACCATTATAGAAGAAGGAAAAAGCAGCAAATTAAGAATTACACTGTTCTGTCTACATGTTGTCAACAGCTGATAACACCAAAAATCAAAACAAGTAATTTTTGGAATTTATCCTTTGACCGTCGACTACTTTGATAAAAATTGCGCACTGCTTAGAAAAACACATTTCTCCTCTACTACTTCCAGCAACGGCAAGTGCACTTACAACAGAGACTTATAAAGCAAAGAAAGTATTAGAGCGAACCTTTTTTTTCAAACTGCGTCCCATCTTTGTCTGGGGAAAAGGCATTAACAGGGACTTCATTAATGCAAGATAGACAAAAGAAAGAGAATGAAAGATTTTAAAAAATTTAAATAAACCGTTCATTCACATAAGACAGAGACAAGGCACGTCCCAATAAATAAAAAAAACTTGAGGAGAAAGCGTTTTAAAATTTACAACTGACCTTTGGTCATGGTTAACCACTCTGCTATTTATGACAAGCCTTTTTATTAGAAAAAAGTTTATCAAACTGCTTAAAAGCTAAAAAAAAAAGCTATTTAAAAATAAACCACAATTATTTAAAAAGGTGCATGTCCAAATTTGAAGGATATAAGCTGTAAGAGAAAAAAGGAAAAGAGAGAGTGAATGAATGAGAAAGTTAAAGGAATAAGGATGGAGACCAAAAACTTAAGGACAAAAAAGAGTAAAGAATACAAAAAAATGCAACAACCAAGTGTGTCCTTAGTCTTAAAAAAAATTAAAAGAAAGGAGATCAACACCACAATGCATTTCAATGAAATGGACCCTAAGCCATATATCTTGTGGTGCCTAAAAAAATAACATTATATCTTTACTCAGGCAAAGGCTAGTTTTCGTTCAAAAGGTGGATAAATTGGGATAAACTAAAATTTGAGATGAATAGAAAACTCTAGGAAGAAAAGACTGCCACATTTTGCTACAATACTCCAGTACCTCAACACTGTTTTCATCACTGTGAGCATTGCTCATCGAAGCCAATGTTGAAAGCTAGCACAAAAAGAAAGAAAACAAAGCCTACTTTTTTAATGTCCACGTAATAAAGCATATAAAACACAATCATAGAAAGTTTTATTGAGAATATTAGAGAAGAATACATGTAATCAATTCAGAGCTCACTATAGCACAAGGAGCCCAAGTAAAAAAAAAAAGAGAGATGAGATGTTGAGCTTTATTGTTCAAGAGTCAGCTTAATATAAGCCCAAGTTATTAAATTACTTTACTGGGAAACAAACTTACCAGAGAACTGCTTTGAGTTACATTCACATCACTCTGGCATGACAAAGAATCTCCTCCTTTATCTATTTGGATAAAAAGAGAAAAAACAACATGATTGTTTACACGAAGTCCACAGGGGAACTTTTAAGTAATATTTGATTAATCATTCATGTCTTGGTACCACATCAAAAGTCATTCTTTATTACTTTTATTTCAAGAAATGGACCAAGTTTACATAAATATTGAACTTGAAAAACGCTGCAACTTACCATCCAAACCTGATAAAACCAACTGCATTGCTTGTGACACTTATTTCATATCCTCGCATCAACAAGAACAAAAAACTTTGGGATAATCATAATTTTTTAAACATAAAAATACCTGATTCATCAAAGCCAGTTTGAGTCTGGGAGGAGTTGTTGGGGACAGGTGAAACTTGCACACTGCTTTGGTGTGCGGTAGCAGCACCAGAGGCAACTGCAGCTTGATGCTGACCAGGAACACCAGACTGTGGTCCAACGCTCTGAACAGGTACCTGGTGAGTTGACAAGTGGTTAATTAGGTATGGCCATTTGCTGCAATAAAAGATGCTATTCTGCCCTCCAAAGATATATAGCTACAGATCTACAAAGATTTTAATTGGGGGAAATTTTTTTCCTTGAACTTATTTAGTATTAGCCTTAGACGTTTTTTACTGAGATTGATGTATCCCTATTATAGAAATGGCATTTCTTACTTTGAAAAATATTTTTGTGAGTTGCCCACCGGGAGATAGGGATTTATGTCATGTTATCTTTAACAAAATGGTGTTATTTACATTATATTGTCTCAACGTAGACAAAGTCATATTAGGTGCTTGAAGGAGACAAATCAGCATATCTTATCTCTATAAAATATACACTTTCAAAAAGTAACGAGTAAAAGAATCAGCTCAAAATTCAGTTTCAACATGTTTCTTTGAAATAGAAAAATTGGAGATACTTAAGTCTATCATGTTAAGAAGCATATTTCCACAACTTGACATAAAACGCAGACTACATGAATTGGTATTCACTATGGCATAGCAGAAATAAAAAGACAAAAGCTCAGTTTACTGTACATAGAAGCTTCCAACAAAACAATTTGCACAAGTCACAACATAATCAATGAGCATCAGGGTCACCAACCAACCTATTACTGGTTCAAACAAAGCAAAAATAGGGAACAAAATTTGGGTGAAAGCCGTGTATACAATGTGGCATAATGAACATAAAGCTTATAACAAAATTGGCCTTGGAAGTCAAAATTCTTATGCGAACTTGGTCGCCTTCCAATATTCTCAGATAAAAAACCCAAAGCAAATACACCAAGCTTAGTTAAAAAGACATCTTCAAAAAGGGAAGAAAAACCAGGAGGTTAAAAAGTAACAAGTTTGAATCTGCCATATGATTTCCCGGGCAAAAAAAAATTGGGATTAAATCTTAAGAAATCAGGCTAAATACTTACTTGGCTACTGATTTTCCCCCTTTCAACTACAAATTTACCTTTTTTTAATTAGCATTTTTAAAGATTGTATAAATATGAATATGTGAAGGAAAAAAAGCCAATCAAAGCTTAAAAACACAATATATTGGATATTGTGGCTAATTTGCAATATACAAGTAGCTGATAAATCAAAATAGACCTTCTCAACTGTTAACATTTTAAAATAGTCTCTTATCGATGGCAACACATCAAACCTCTGATGTTAATATGGATAAAGAAGCCACATCAGAGGGTTTGATGTGCCTGCCATCCTTATATTATTGAAGTTTTGCGTTTTGAAATGCCACCTTTTGCTTTCTTTTCAGATTACAAAAAAAAGAATTATATAAAACATTTAACATCAACCACAAGAGTAATTATTACCCATCCGCATAACAAGTTTGAAAAAATTAGTGAGCTACACTATAAGACATTAAAGCTAAAAACAATGTATATTTGTTCGTTAAAACATAGCAAACAACACAAACAAACATGGGGCTTTACTACTAATACAGTAGAATCTCTTTAAACCAGAAGTGGCCAACGGAAAATTTTGCAAAACCAAACGGAAATTGCCCAGTAGTGCAAAGTCTTTGGTCTTTGTATTGTTGCAGCCATTATTGCACTGAATGTTGCTTCAACAGCATTAGGGCATAACACAGCTTTGCCCACATAAGGCCACTCCAAACATTCACTGCCATAGATCTAATCACTTGCTCCAAGAACCTGGTAAGATTAGCCTTATGGGGTCAATACTTTCAAATATAAAACCAAATTGTTTACAGAATCAAGCTGTAAAGAGGTTTATGACACCAAAGATTAAATATTTCTACATTTTGAGGACATAACTTCACTAAGATTGGTACTGACTGATTTTATATAGGAGAGGTAAACTTCTGAAACTGATGAGCGCCCTAATTCAATCCAAAAAGTTTTTTTTTTCTATCTAAATGCATTAAATGAATAAATTACCTATAAAAACTAACATTTTGTGCATGTTTGTAAATCTAGAATTTTCTCCACAAGCGTTATGTCCGCTAGACCTAAGCAAATCTAAAATGCGCACTTCTATGAATGAATAGATAGACCTACAATTTTAGTATAGGTCTATCCGACTTCCTGCAGTTGAAGTTCATCACTAAAAACTTAGTTTGATTGGGAAGATATTCATTTTGAAGGTAAAGCAGGTCACTAAAATTGTACATTTTTTAGGCCTAGAAAACATGTCTTTTTCTACAAAACCAAGAACTACACAAAAGCATGTGACACGACACAGCTCAAAGTATCTATAATATCTCTTCAATTATATTTCAACATGAAACAAGCTTTTACCCTGGAAAAGTACAAAATCTAGACCTATTTTTATTGGGTTAAAGAGGATATGGTATAAAATGGACGAACTTTGGTGACAGCACCTGTAAACACCACTGCCAGTACTCCAGTTGCATGCGAGGCCATGCATCGCACAAATACTGATCAATATAGGGTTTTACATGTATAAAAATGCATTGGGATTGATAATCCTATGAGCAGAGAGAGAGAGAGAGGATGAGGAAAAAGTGTTAGCTGCTAAAAGCTCTGCTGTAAAAGGTCGCAAATGATCATTTTACTTGAGTTTAGTCTTCATTTGCAGTATATTGCACGGACACAGACCTAAGCCTTGCGTCCTAGCCTGAAGTTACATCCATCTTCAATATTTTCATTCTGAACTCTCTCTCTCTCTTGACTTCCCGAGCCCTGTAAATTATACAGATGTGCTTACCCCCTCCCCCTAATCATAAATAGTACAAAAAAATGACTTCTTTTCAACTTAAATATCTTTAAACAGAAATGGACTGTACAAGACTCAAAGTTTAGGTTTAAAGGATTCTACTCTATACACAATAAGCCAGGGGGCAAAACCCTCAAGATCACAACACCTATTTCATTACATGCAAAAAGTCTTGTATGTTAACAATAGTGCTTGTACAGAAGTACATGTTAATTTTCTTTCTGTGCATAGGAACATTTTTACAA
>BMAT01012938.1:21434-31755 GCA_019649035.1 Elysia marginata
TAGCGGTAAGACACTCGCTCAGAGATCGGGAGATGCGTGGTTTGATCCACGGCAGAGTCGAACCAAGGACTTTAAATTTGCTATTAGCAGCTGATCCACCTAGTGTCTGGCATTATGGATTTAATGCTATCTGGCATTATGGATTTAGTGCTAAGTATGGTCGGCCCGGTGTCAGGATAATGTGACTGGGTGTGGTGTACGCAAGCGCCCCTTACATCACAGTGTGGCAGCACGCTTTCAAGCAGTCCACAGTGCCGTATCTGATATAACCTCGAAGTTGACAGTGACGTTAAAATTCAACCAAGCAACCTACCCGATAAAATATTTACCCTTGCCTAATTAGATTTGAATTAAGGAAAAAATGAGGGGGGGGGGGGAGGAAACTCTCCTTTCCAACGATCTGTTACATGATACTCTTTTACTTGCCGTTATCAGCTCAGTTAGGACTGCGTGCCAGGACTTCCTGTTACTTTAGGACGACAATATTTTATTCGTATCGGGGCGGTATTATCATTAATTCTGCAACACAGCCGGTCGAAAAATTAAACGGCGAACGGGATTTGTTGCGGAATATGTGAAAGGTTGCAAGAGATTTACGAGATTTATTGAATTAATGAACTCTTTAAGTCTAAGCAGGTAAAATTTCACCATAATTTTTAATGATCATAACTATGTTTTTTTTTTCTGTGTCTTTCTTTCTCCTCTTTTTAAAAGTGTCTGTGTCCTTCTAGATGACCGGTCTCGTCATTTAGATTTACCTGTTAATGTTCTAACCTTTTCTTTCATTATTTAGTTTTGACTTTTGCGTATTAGTTATTTTAATTAAAACATTTGTTTTTGTGTTGCGTGACCGAAAGCTGGTTCATGTTTTAAAATCGCGTACCACTCTGTTGCTTTTGCTATGAAGACCTTTCTACATTGTCATATGCGTTTTTTCTCATAAAGATTGCTTCCCTTTTTTGTTAGCGTTTGTTTTTGTTACTCATTTTTTGCCATTTTTTAAAAGGTAGATAGTTGTTGACCTTAATCCATTATGGCGAACACAAATTCTTTTTAGTCTTTTTATTATTTGAGCGGGCTCTTTGTAGATCCTGTACCACGGACTCTTGACAAAGAAAACAAAAACATTGGAAAAGTATAATAGCTATGAATTATTGAATAGAAAAAAAAATGTGTAGAGATGCCTTCAATATCAGACCAATCAAGCAAATTAAATTCCGACGTCCAACACGTTCGTGTTTTCACTCACACACAGATACCGATACAGTCCATTTTTTTCAGGACCGGTTTTTTCTAGGGATCTATTTTCTCTATTTTTCATTCTTCTCCCTCCTTATATCTTCTCTCACTCTCTCTAGTAATGGAAGTGGATGGTTTAGTGGTCTGTTCGTCTGGTCTCTCGCCTGTCAAGGCGGTGGGAGACATCGCTCGGTGCGGGTTCGATTCCTACTCCATTCACTTTCTGTCTCTTTCTGGCTTGCGTCTCGTCTGTTGCTAGATCTAAGTTTGTGATCGTCTCTCTGTACTACATATACTAGATCTAAGCCTATTCTATGCGGTCTCGTTGTATCTCGCTAGAGGTGCTTACAACTAGCAGTAGCACTGTTGTCTTGGCTTTCTATGTTACGATAGCTTTCTCTCTTTGTCTTTATACTTCTCTCTCTCCTTGTTTTTCTATTTCGTTGGCTGTCTCTATGGCTCTCTTTTTTGTCCATAATTTTGCTGTTTCTCTCGTCTCTATCGTCCTGGCTGCTTTGCTCTTTGGTTGTCTCTGCTAACCCTCTCTCTTCCTGTTTGACTATTCCGTTGCCTGTCTGTCTGGCACTCTTTTTTATCCATATGCTGTTCCTCTTCTCTCTATCCCCCTGGCTGCTTCTCTCTTTGGCTGGTTGTCTCTGGCCCTGTTCTCTCTCTCGGTCTTTATAATTCCCTCTACCTTTCCGATTGTTTTTTTTTTGGCGGTCTTTTTGTCCATCATCATATTCGATATGACAGATTTTTAAATATTTAAAAATTTTAAAAATTAAAAATATTAAAAAATTTTATTAGGTTTTTTTGCAAGTATAATTTATTGCAATGGACGTTTGATGTGGTTGATGAGAATTAAATTTCAATAAACTTTTCAAAGCAGTTCTATTATCTTTAAAATATTACTGAAAATACATCATCTGTCATCAGAGAAGATAGAGTCACGACGATTTGTGTGTCAGTCTCAAGTGTTTAAGGGTTTATATTTCAAGGGCTTCATCAGAAATAATACAGAAGTCGGTCTTTGTTTGAAATCATTAAAACCCTTTTAGGATCATTAAATATGAAGGTTCAAATAACAATTCTTCGCGCTCAATAATAGTGTTGTTTCTGATGTTGAGCTCTTTCGTTTTAAACCAGCCAGCCAATAGGATCAGATCACCCGAAACAGGTTTATCGATCGTGGGGATGTTATTGGGTTTTTGTAGCAAATCGATTTCCTTTCTTTGATTGTGGTTCTTTTTTAACATAAAAGTCTGCCCATTACAGGTTGACGATATCAATCACAGCTCCCGTTTGAGTTGAGGAAATCTGTCTTGGCGGCTCATCCACAGATTGGGCCAGATTACAATCTCTAACCCCAAGTGTTCGATCCGAATAGTTTGAACTTTGTAGGCAAAGCTTACGGGGATTAATGACTTAGGGTAGGTTGGTGGTTGGCTGATGGCTGCTTACAACTTCAAAGTTAGAGATCATTCTTTAAAAAAAAACTAAGTTAGAAGACGACTGTCACATAAAATGATGCATATAAAGCAGTGACTCTTCATAAAATATAGGCTGTTTATTAAAATAAACTTTATTCTTGCTCTAGACATCACGATAAAGGTCTTGCCAATTCATAAACACAACTTATTTTTTAGAGAACTGGTCCAGACGTCATACTAATAATATTCTAGTGCCCATTCACATACAGTGTGAAGACGAAAATCCCATAGCGTCTAGACATAGTTAGGAAAATCTTATTGTGTTCATCTCTATTTGTTTTGTTATTCATAAATCCAAGCCCGGCTAGAGAACTATGCTAACATTAATACTGCTGCCGAGGCACTTTATAACGCACAACAATAATTGCAAACTGCTGTGCGAAGTAGCAGCACCCCATGACGCAGTTCCGCCTAATTAGAACAAAGATCGCGCCCTTTGACAAAATAACATCATGCTCGGAATCATGATTTAGTTTGGACACAAAGGGTGCAAGGGGATTAAAATGCATGTTAACACGAACAAATTATACAAATATATATATATATATATATATATATATATATATTATTTACTAACAATCTATCAAAAGTTTTCGTATACTTTTATTTTTTTTTTACAAACAGCAATTACTATTCAACAACCATGACTGTTGCATTGCCAGAATGGGTCATGCCTATGCTAACAATAAAAGAAGGAATTATAATGACCATCATACAGTTATAATAAATATGACAAGAACAATAGGTGTAGTCCAAAGCAATGAGGGCAATCCTAGGAGAAACCACAGTTCCAACATTATAAACATGATATAACCCTGACTATGATAATACCTATGGTCATAGTATTAAAGAATCACTATTCATTTACAAAACAAGTTGGGTTATCTAAAAAAAGTTTTCATCTTCCGACTGTTTCCCCCACCCATTTGCCTACTCTTGTTAATTTATACTTCATCTTGTCTTTCCCCACTCATTAACTTTCTATCCTCCCCTCACCCCAAAGTATTTTAAAGAAAAGATAAATAAATCTTTTATTTGTGTCTAGCAAAATACACATTTTTACTGATATCTACATCTATAAAATAATGCTGTACCTGTAATTTACACGTTTTGTTTACTATTAACTTTTACTACCATGATTATGTTGGTTTCGTATCTTTTGCTTTCTCTGTTTACAAAGAAAATTATCCACTCTATTGTTATTTTTTAATGATTATTTTTTAAATATATTTGATGATCCAAAATTATTAGAAATGTTCAATGTTAAAAAAATAGATGTATCATTTTTTGAACTCTATGCACACAAATTAATTTCTTTTTTAATAGATTAATAACGTTTTATCTTATCTTATCTCTTCACCTTCTTCCTCTTTCTTCCTAACCCGTTCTTTCTCACATCCCCATGACTGTTTCTTATTCTTCTCCACAATGAACTCTGTTACAAAGCCACCCATCAAAAACATGCCTCGCTCGCAGCTCTTCTAAAGTATTATTACATGTTAAACTTGAACAAAATTAAGTGGTCTTGTTGTGATAACTATAGCTTTTCTTAGTAGCCACGAGGTGGTTTCCTGTTCGCGGTTTAAACACTACAGACTTTAAGCAGCAACGCGTGAGTATGACGGGAACGTCTGTGGGTCTATTTTTAGAAACTGGCTTCATTATTTTTATATTTTCCTCAATCTGCTTTCCCGATTTTCACGTACGCGTAGCTAGACACGGTGCGTGTGCTTAAGGTCTCTATTACCGGAACCGCCACAACGTGGATGGCATGCTCATTGGTATCTGATCTCCCCCTCCCAACAAAGGAAAGTCGTCATGGACCTGGGTGATATGGGTGCACCGAAATTATGCTGTGAAAGAAACTCGTTAAACCATGAGACTTTAAAGTCCACGTTGTTCAAAGACCCCTACATTGTGCCAATGTTAATTTTGTTATTCTCCATTTCGAACTTCGTAATGGTGATTTCGTAAAAGCCTTCGGGAGCCAGCAATGTCCTGGAAAAAATGGTTTGTCTGATCATCATCCAACCAACAAGCTCCTATTTTCGTCACCATCTTTCCTTTTTTATACCTCGACAGATATTTCCAATAAGTTAAAACTGTTTAATGCTCGAATATGCCCGAACCTTTCTTAGATGAGGATCGTTCTAGCATAGCCGCGGTTGGGGGTTTCTTTGTTTTCGAGTGTTAGCTCAACAAATCAATGCACCCAACAAGTTGATTGCGCAAGAGTTCTCTCTCTCTCTCTCTCTCGATCAGCGAATTTCGTAAAGTTTGAACGATTAGTTTAGAAAAAGCCCGAGGGGGAAAATTTTAAAAAAAAAGTGAGATTACAATTTTCTTCCTGAGTTCTTCTCTGTATCTGTCTCTGTCTGTTTTGTCTTGCATCTGTCTCTCTATGTATGTGTCCGTTTACCCTTCCTTTTGTGTCCTTTATATCTCTCCCGTATTCTCCAGTTGATCGCTCTCTCAGTCTCCCTTTTCTGTCTTTCTCCAGCTCTCCATCTCTATGTTTCTCTCCCACGAATACTTACTTATACACGAAATGCCTCGTTCCCAGAGATTTTTTCCCACCAGATTAAATTCTGTACCTGTTTTGATTTTACAGTGTTATTCTAGATCTACTTGGCTCGTGGCGCAGTCGCTCACCCATGCTTTTTTCCGTGGGCTTAGATCTACCGTCTGCGCGCCTAATATTCTGTCTTTGAGTTTCCTATCAATGCTTTCTCTTCCTATAATCATCATAGTTCACATCTCTCTCTCTACCATAGTTCACCTCTCTCTCTATGTCTATCTTTCTTTCTTTCTCGCTCTCTCTACACCTGTTTGTACATGTATGTCTATCTCTTCCTCTCCCACCTTCTCTTTTGGCCCAATACTATGAGCTTCTGCTGCAAGATTAATCTTGATAACGTGCATCTACGAGATTCCATAGCAGGATTTTAGCTTATGCAGGTATATAGATTAAAACAGCTGAGTATAGATTGGTAACTGTTCTACTGCAATATTATTTAGACTGAGCAGCTAAGGGATAGATAGATCTACTTGGCTGGAAGCTGATTGAGAAATGACGTCATAGTTCTATAGGACGTCCGCAAAAACCTAGCTCGCTAGTGCAGTCCTAGTCCTCTTCAGCTAATTTAGGTCACTAAATTGTTATATAGTGTGTGACTCGTTAATTAGAGTATTCAGCAAAAAAAACTCAGAAACGAAAAAACATTATTTCACCACAATTTAGCCTAAAAAGATCAGATTTGGTGCATGTCCCTAGAATAATGCATTAGCTTACCTATCAACAAAAAATTGAGAGGTTTTAGCCATTTTCCAAACCCGCAGCGGTTGGCAAAAAATTCACTAAATTTTTAATGTTGGATAGAGCTGTTTCGTAAGAAACCTCTCCTATGTGTGAAGTTCTAAAGCTGGACCCTTCAGCGAGTTCTTATATCTGTGGGGATAGGTAGTTTATCAGAAAAACTCTAGTGCTGAATCTAAGCTTAGAGACTACCCAGTGCCCAAGGGGAATTACGCTAAACGACATTTTTTAGGTTCATGCAACAGGCCTGTAGCAGAAACTAGGAATTCATAGATGAAAAACAATCGGAACTCTAAACCTGACCACTAGTTTTAAGGTAACGAGATCGAATCCTTTTGTAGGTTCGCCAGAGTCAAAAGAGCAGTACTTTTTTCGAGAATCGAATGTTATTAAAGTGGAGATCAACATAGGTATTGTGTTTACGCTAGACTGACAAATTATGCGATCGGATCTTTTAAAACCACAAATAACCCTATACGAGTTTCGCACTTGCGTCCCTTTCTTCTGTTCCTAGTCTCAGATTCTTTCCCACCTTGATATTATCTGAGTCTCATATTAAGTGGCGTTTTTCGTTATGCGCTAGAAAAAAATGGCATATATAATTTTTTTTTTCATCATGAAATAGTCGTACCGTGGTCCTAAATAGCGCAGCCTTTTACTAAGGTGTGCTATTTCCATTTTTTTGCACCCTTCTACATTAAAGCGGCGATGATCCTGCGAACACAGCCATGTGTCTTTGTATGGCATATGGAGCGAGGACGTAAACTTAAATGCACACTTTCTCAGACAACATTTTTGTAAAAAAAAAAATGAGAACTTGCATACACGTCCTCTCAATGGTATGGGTTCTTTTAAACCAAATGGGGTCTGAGGAGTTATGACAAAATTTTTAAGTTAGTCCACGTTGATGCGAAAAATTTTGAAGGTCAGTGCGATTTCTCAGAATTATGATATTATGCCAGTTGGTGACGCAGTGTCGTATTGTAAATGTGATCATGCTGAGTGCTGTGTAAGATGCATACGATTTATCATATCTTTTTTTAGCAGCTTTCACAAAATTTAAAGTTCTAAAATTGAGGCTGCTAAGAGCCCGTGAAAACCACTCATTTATTAACAAACTATTCTTCAATAAACCAGAGTGTTATAGTGGAAAGAAATGTTTTTTGTACAAGTTTTTTTTTAAAGATTGTCATTAGGCTTCTCAACAAACACTCTTTTTTTCCTCAGATATAAAATCTGTATACAGTTTATAAAATATAAAAAAAACAATTTCCCCCGTGCTTAATTATTTTACATGTTTATCGGCTTTTGCATCTCTATTTGGTTTCGTCTGCTTAACCAGCTTATCTTAAAATAATGTCTAGTATATTTTTTTGGGTTCATGCTCGCACCCGTTTCCGAGCAAGAAGATTTTTTTTTAAAGGATCGGAATCTACCATCTTCATACCTTTTTTATTGCTTGTCCAGTACCTCTTCCTCCCACACCTGATATACGATCGTCTTACTCTTGAGATGCATGCACACCCCAGACAGCCGCGTTTTTTTTTCTTCTAAGTTCCAGTGCCTTAAGAGCATCACGAGAGAGCCGCGAAACAAAATCCGATACCCTCTAGCCTACTCGTACAGGTCACTGATAAATCGGATCTGTTTGTGTGATGCCTCGTGACACGCACGCTCCTGCATCGGAACCAATAGATGGCCATCACCGAGTTATTGATCTTATTAGTTGTGCGATGGCTTGGCAAAACTTGTCTTGCGATTTCACAAAAATCGCCGGGAGTCGCCAGTCGCTTGCATAATTGGAGAGGAGGTTTCGCAGCACGATGTAAGTTCCCGCCACTTAGCTATAATTGCGTAGGACCTCAGTCGTGTGGGAATCTCACTGCCCGCCGCCCCTCCGCTACGTTCTGAATGTGACCGTTCTTCTTTCGAAATGCCTAATTCACCGGCAATTTCCTTTTGTTTGACCCTTCGAATTGCTTTCATTATGCTGTCAACTTTCTCTCGATGAGCCGTGTCCGATGCGGGAGGGGACCCACCAGAACGCTTTCGATCACGCAGCATTGTTTCTCTGGTGACTTCCCCTTTAAAAATTCTCGCCCATTGCGAACTGCAGAGTCTGAAATGCACATTTCACCATAAACTGTCTTCATTCTTGCATGAATGTTTGCAGCAGAACATCCCTCAGTCGCCAAAAACTCGACAACAGAGCGCTGATTGATGAGAGGGTCATTGGAAAACGCCATTGTATCATAGACATGGCTACCCTATCACATGTTGTGCGTCACTGCATTATGAGTACAAATGACGCCACAGAAACTTGTTGTTCTAGTTAAGCCCAGAAAAATGATTCGAGAGTATATGTATGAAATATTAAGTCGATGGGACGAAAATTTACTGACTTATTAGCAAACGGAATTTAATTATCAGCCTGCCCTCGCATAATCCTGAGACCCAAGGGGACCTTTCACGATCCTACAAAAATGCACGAGGAGTAGGTATAAAGTGTTTCCGATTAAATACAAACCAGTTTAAGAAAACTGAGGAATAAAAAAAATTTTTTTGTGTGGAAAGGCTTTTGTATTAATAATGAGACGTAATTTCAATATAGAAACAAATACTAAATCCTAATAGGAATACCAGATATTATTGAAGGGCGCCTTTATTTACAAAGTTTTAATTTTATGAGACTGATTTTTATGGCTTATTTTTTCGGTAGTTTTCCATTTGCAACACAACAGTTTTTAAAACAGTTCATATCGCCGCACGCGTGATTTTATTGAGTTTCTTCTTTGAAATTTTCGCAACACCACTTATTTTATTAAAAAAATGTTAATAGACCATTTGCGGCACTGCGATATGGAATGTGTTCGCTATCAAAATATGGCCTACCGTACATCAAAACAGTAACCCTCTTATTTGTTATACCTTGCGTCTTATTTTTGAGCGTGAAAAATTTACCAAGTTTATACTACAGTCGATTTGGTATAGGAAATGGCCACCAATAAGCAGCATGAACAGTGCTTTGTTGGGGATGCATCAGGCAATTCTTTAATTATGAAAGCGAGAGGTAAGATCAAAATATGAAGCAAAGCAAAAATTGTAATGAACTTTTATTGAGAGGAGGTTCTCCTTTGATCAGAATGAGTTTTATGCTTCATTTATTATTCCCTCGTTATTCTCTGCCTCGTTCTTTCTTTATGAAAATGTTTACACAATTAAACGTGCGGTCGGTCAATATCTAAGACGTGGCCTCCGAGAATTAGTATGTGCAGTTCGTTTTTTTTGAAATGCATACAACATGGCCTTGGTGACCTCTAACCTAATATACGGAGTTTTGATTTGGTACAAGAGCATATTAAAAATTCCAGCAACGCAGTTTTGAATTGGTACCAGAGCTCATTAAAAGTTCTGGCAACGCTACGACTTCCCATGAGAGAGTCTTAGCTTACACTGGAGAAGGTGCTAAACATACTTGGCACTTTCAGACGCAGTATCTCTTAATTAAAGCCTTTTTATGTAAGATAAGGTGGGATGGCTTGCGTGTGAGGGTCGTGAGAGGGTGCAGGTGGGAGGGAGACGCAATAGAGTTGTATGTTATTTTGTCTATCTGTTTTGGTCTCTTGCAAGAAAAACTAGCAATTTCAACCTGGCCTCACCTACAGTTTCCTGTTCTTGGCCTATATCAACATGAACAACAACGACAGCAACAGCAACAACGACAACGACAACAAAATCAGTAACAATAGCAATAACAATAACAACAATAATGATACTGATAATAATACTAATAATGATAATTGTAATAATTAATAATAATAATAATAAGAAGAAGAAGAACCGTACTACTACTACTACTACTACTACTACTACTACTACTACTACTACTACTACTACTACTACTACTACTACTACTGCTGCTGCTGCTTCTGCTGCTGCTGCAACTACTATTACTACTATTGTCTGACAATAATAATAATAATAATAATAATGATAATAGAATAATAATAATAATAGTAATAATAATAATAATAACAAAATGTTAATAAGTATTAATATATGAGCAGCATAAAAATTTTCATAAGACAATGTTAGAAAACAATTATTTAATCAACATCGTCGATAAAAATGTTGACATTCATGAAGAATATTTACCAACATCTTTAGACCTGTCTACGAATGAAATTAAGTTTTTTTCTTTTAACGGATTTTTTTTGTTAAATTATAACTGTGTGGCAATGAAATTTCTTTCTCTACCTGTGTAAAAAACCTT
>BMAT01012938.1:34670-44968 GCA_019649035.1 Elysia marginata
CAGGAGGGAGGGGGGATGTCTGAAAAATGGGCAAAATCTGTCTAAATGGTTTGTGAACGGCCCCTTAGGTACTCTTGAGAATTATTAGTCGTCTTCTGCGGAGCAGCCAAGCTAAATGGTTTGCTTGTCGGACTCGTGATCCATTGGTTACTGGCTAGATTCCCAGACACGACTCATGTTGTAATATTGCTTTGGGAAAGCAACTTAATTACACGTGCACCAGTCCACCCACTTTTAAAATTTTAAAATGGCTACAGGCAATGCTTAAACTTAAGATTAGATCAGATAAGATAAGATGATACTTTATTGTCGTGAAGGAAATTTGGTGAGCAAAAGAAACTTTTTGAATGCTAGTATTTGGGCGCCTAACATACAGTCAGTGCTCTGAAATATGAGTTGAATTTAGTCTAGTGTGTAATGATGGCCTGCTGGTGGAAAGTTGTAAAGCCTTGAGACTGCCTTCAGCGGATGGAGGACTATAACCAACATATTTCTTTTGCATTCACTTATTTAGTTTGCGAGACTTGCCAGGCGACAGGACAAAAGCACTTTAACCTAAAATAATAGAAAAATTTGTACCAGAGTCGAGAGCTCACACGATATGTTGTTTGAATTTTTTTCAATTAAGTTTGTTGACTCTTTTTTCCAGAAAGCCCCATTTTGACGTTGAAGGTGAACCCGCTTGTCAAGACAAGTGGCATGTGAATCATTCAGAAGCTGCCCGCCAGCAGCAGCAACAGTGACGTCAGCGTCAAGGACGTCTAGGTGCCTTGGACATCGGCCTTAAGGACCAGTTGGGCTGGCTGGAGAACGGCATCTCTCATGGAGCAGGCTACAGCGGCCCCCGCAGTCGTAGGCCACGCGTTTGGCCCCTCCTACAATGCCTCTGGCAGCGCCCACACAGCCGTACCTGCTATTGTGGCCTGTGCAGGAGTTGACGCTAGTTCCACAGATTGTGGAGTTAAAGGGTGTGGCCTTGAAGGGGCGGAGCTTCTTGATGACAGTGCTGTGGATAGGCGGGGTTCTGGACTCAGCGACGCCTCCGATGGAGAGAATATTGCAGATCGACTTTCTACTTTCACTATCCGCAAACAGACCTCATACAGGTAAAGCAATGTCAATGTGGTTTGTTTTTAATGATCAAGTATTGTTCTTTCTCCCATTAATTCGTCTTAATAACTAAGGTGAAGAAAAAAAAACCAACTGATGGCTTCTTCTTGCTCGTTCTTGCCATGTTGGCACTTTATATTAATTCGGCCGTCAGTTCGCCTTTGCAAAATCTACAGCCTGGGTCAGGTCTCTCGCGGTACCCTCGCGTACAGAAAGAGTGCCTGAGGGTGGCAAAATATTGAATGGGGCTTTATCTCTAAAACAATTGACAATAGGCAACATTGCTCAGTTCTCATAGTAAGTGAGACATCATTAGAGGGAAATACGCGACTCAAGCATCTGTAAATAAGTTCTCGTTACGAACTTTTTTGCAGGTCGTGCCATGAAGCTTTCTTTAAATTCATTCCTGAAAATTTTGTGTGTGTTTTTAAAGCTGAAAATTGAGCCTGCCTAGCCGGCTAAAGTGGCTATATAATATTGCTGACCAAGCTGGCTACTTAATATTGCTGCCTATCGGACTATATAATATTGCTGCCTATCGGGCTATTAATTCTGCTGCCTATCGGGCTATATAATATTGATGCCTATCGGGCTATTAATTTTGCTGCCTATCGGGCTATATAATATTGCTGCCTATCGGGCTATGTAATAATGCTGCCTATCGGGCTATGTAATAATGCTGCCAATAATTATTGTGCAGCCTATCGCCACGACCAGGTCGTGCGACATAGAAGTTGTTTGGCGCATCCTCGGCCAGTTAAGCTGATTCACGCTACTTTTTTAAAAAGAACCCCCCCCCTCTTCCCTTCCACACACAGTACGGCTTTTTAGGAACAACAGAAAACAGAATGAAAGAAAGAGATGAAAAAGTGATAGAAACAAAGATTGACAAAGTGATAGGAAGATGATGATTGTAAGGTAAATAACTGCTACGAACATAATTATAAAAGGGGGGGGGGAGAGAGAGAGCGAGAGAGAGAAAAAGAGAGAGAGAGAGAGAGAGAGAGAGAGAGAGAGAGAGAGAGAGAGAGAGAGAACCAATTTTTTGATCTGGCAGTAATGAAGTCTAGATCGATAGCAATCGGCTATTGTGTCGCCGATTTAGACTTTGTGGGGACTTAGTAGGAGATTTTGTGGACCTTAAACGGCTATTATTCTTTGGGCGTCTTAGTTTGTGGGAGGCAAGTAAATAAGAACTCATTTTACTCGTGTTAATAAAACAAACAAAAAATTCCCCAACAAACCAGATAAAGAAAGAATTTAAAATAAACCTACTATTAAAAGCAATTGGGCCCGCAAGAGCCATGTGCATCGATTATTAAGTTTTTGGTGTAACAACAAAGATTTGATTGTATTCGAAAAAGATAAGTAAATTTAGATACGCTTTGTCACTAGAGAGAATGATAAAGTATAAGAGATAGATGAAGAGAGGGAGGGAGGAATGGAGAGAGAGAGAGAGAGAGAGAGAGAGAGAGAGAGAGAGAGAGCACAATAATATTACTGAGCTAAGAAGATTGGTCTAAATAGTTTGACAGAAAATAACAATCAAGACTTCCTAGGGCTAAGACCTTCGCAATTACGCACAAATGCACCATCCATTTATTCCACAGGAGGTCATTTGGGAGGGTCTGATAAGTAGGCCTATATATAAAAAAAAAGAAGTCAGAACAATCCTTAGATTGTATAGATCGGTAAACACAGAAAAAGATAAAAATATAGAGATAAGAGAGAGAGAGAGAGAGAGAGAGAGAGAGAGAGAGAGAGATACAGAGAGACAGACAGAGAAAAGAAAGTTTGGCTGAATGTCAAAGCCTGTACGAACTCTACTTGTAATTACTGACTGCAAGCGTCAAAATATTTTTCTTTAATATGCTTTTTCTTACAAAAGCTTGAAATAGAAAAGGAACAGTTTATTTACAGCCGTTCTGAAGTAAGCATGTTTAATTTTTCTTTGAGATAGCCTTAAAAAAACTGATGATATTCTTCACGTCAATCTGATTCTCTCAGTCACCATCTCTGTACATGAAATGTCACCTTCTCCGTTGCTTATTGCTTTTTGGCTCTATTTTTAGATCTTTTTCAAATAGCAATTTAAATATGATTATCGATGTGCCTAAACATTATCGATTTTTAGCGCGAGGTGAGCGTTGAGGTTTTCTGCTGTTGTATGATTGTGCTTCTTCAGCGGAGTTGACGATTGGTTTTGAAATCGGCGAGTTTGTGTACAACGTCACTAAAGTCTTGTGTTTTAGTTAGCCTGAGTTAACTAACAACGGTGGACAAAAGCAGCTCAGGCTTCCAAATGATGGATGACATCGACTGGTGTGTAACGTTGTAATAATAATAATAATAATAATAATAATAATAGTAAAAATAATAATGATAATATTGATTACGGCTATTTGCAGCGCGTCATCCTAACAGAAGCTAGCTCTTGGCACATTTATTATTTATTAGATGCATCCAAAAGATTTGCCAAATGCTTATCACAGAAAAATTTTGAACATTTAGCTTTAACATAGTACACGTAAAGACCTACATAATGTATTTATGAAAAAAAAAGAAAAGTGGTTTAAAAAAAAGGATTTAGACCTGTTGTTTACCGAAACATTCACACATAACATAGATGGGTGATAGAAAGAAAAGGCTTTCTCCCCATAATATAAATTGAACCCACAGACGTTCTATTTTTAGAAACTGGTTTCATTATTTTTATAGTTTCTCAATCTGCTTTCCCGATTTTCACGTACGCGTAGTGAGACACGGTGCGTGTGCTAAAGGTCTCTAATGACACCCATAGGCAGCGTGGGTTTTACTGCAGATGATTGGCTAACCGGCTCCGTGAGCCCATCAGTGTGTTTATCCTGAAATTTCTCTCATATGGTCTTCGGTCCTCCTGAGCCGGTCCATAACGCATGGTCTCTAATGCTGAAAAGATGCCTCTTGCGATATGTGAACCACGACATAATGCACAATTAGTAACCGAAGATAAAGTGAAACTTTCAACGTACTGAACTGTAACTGTACTGGGTGTGAAGTTGCGACGAAGGTGATGATTTCAGTTTTCCAGAGTAGATCTAGAGGTAGGCGCTGTGATGTCGTCGCTGCGGTAAAACATTGAACCGCCGCTTAATATAACAGATACTCATGGCAGTGTGACGAACTGACCCGATATGTCCTGAACTGACTGTACTTAGGGATCGGGCGACGCCTACTGCCCGTCCTTTCCTGCAGACGTCTTCATAATGGACGGCTCAGAATAAACGACTTCTAATTTATCGGATAAAAACGAATTAAATTACACCCTTGGTTTAGCTAACTTCTCCGGCGCGGCTTTGGATTATTTTTTTTCTTCACGTCTCTACGTGGTAAAACTTTAACAACCCACTATTATTTTGCGTCGTCAAAGGCAATGTTGAAACTGTAGGCAAGTTTTTAAAGATACTTTTATTAATATTCATTGAATTAGACGATGTAAACTTTTAAAAAGTTCTCATTTAAAAAAAGAAATCAGTTCTTTTGATATCAATTTATTAGGCCTAAAACAAAGATATTTACCATACACTTGTATTGAAGTTATATCGCACGTAACGTGCGAACCTAACGTCCCAGTTCAACTTACTTTTCATACCCATCATGGTCAGTTCTAAATTGAAGAGAACTTACGAATAAGCTTCCTGAAAAAAAAAAGTTTAAACCAAAAAAAGGTTAAATAAAATAAAAGTGAAAGAATTTTCTAGCCTCCATGTGTTGATTTGAAAAGAAAAAGCTTAGAGTTTCTAAGATTTCATATTGAAGCTAAAATTAGAAGGTTTTTAACAAAATCGCCGTCTCTCAGTCTGTTGTTTGTCTTTCTTTCAGACGATATACTCGTTTGAGATGTCGCGGGGACGAGGAGCAGGAGGGGGACGACAGGATAAATGATGTGTATTGACGTAAACAAGGGGTTTCATTCGGTTAGATTCTCGATCTCTCGTAAACCGGTTAAGCCATTGAGGGCATTAGTTCGATAATGTGAGAGACAAAGACCAAAGACCTCTTCTTGTTACTGTCCATAGAGTATTCGGTCGGACTCGAGAGGACATCCACCCTCTCCATATCTTGTTTGATGTTGTCACTCTAGATTTCTTTCTTTTTCTTTTTTTTTTTTTACTTTTGTCTCTCTTTCACGGGCGTAGTTTCTGTCGTTTACTTTCGTGTTTTTCTCTCTCTCTATCCCCCCTTCTCTCTCTGTCACCGTGCTTTCGAGCTTGTCTGTCTGTCTGAGCATTCTTATTCTGTTTGTCTTACGCGCGTACTTTCTGTCATGTACCTTCGGTTTGCCTCTCTCTGTCCTTTGTGTTCATGTCTTGTCTATCTGTCTGCCTGCCTGTCTCTCTTACCACCTTCTATCCCGTTTATATATATATATATATGTATATACATGTATACGGTGATTGGCTTTGTCTTCATTTGCTTCTTCAAGCTTTGTTATTATTCCTTTTTTATCCTACAACCTTATAATGAGATCTCACTAATGTATACTCCTCCTTCTGTCTGTTTCTTGTGCAGCATTTTGGGCAATCTTCAGTTTTTCCACTTTCACATATAATGTATTTTTCCAGTTTATACATTGTCTGTTCTCTCCCCTCCCTAGTTTTTCTTCTGCTTGTCTTATCTCTTTTCTCTCTATTTTTACCATCTGTATTACTCACTTTTATACTTAAGTAGGCGTATTGAATTTAAAATCAATTTGCTAGGTGAGCAGACACATAGACAGACACATACAAAATACAAGCATCTATTATCGACTGATATTTAAATGAATGAGTGCATTAATGTGGAGGGGATTTAGGTTTCCTTTATATCAAGCCATGTCACAAATGTTTCGCTTCTGTGAGCTAATCTGACTAAAAGACTTATTGTTCTGCTAGTCTGTCTTCCCTTTCAAGGTAGATAGATAGATAGATAGATAGGTTGATATATAGGTACATAAGTTGTTAGGTAGATAAATAGATATATAGATAAATTTTAGTTTTTTTATGTCATGAAATACAGTGCTCAACTTGTATAAGGAGCTTTTGTATACATTGTAGCCTAGTCCTACCTTATTTTTATGCGACACGGACGGCGAGAAACAAGGTTTCACATAAAAATAAGGTAGGACTAGGCTACAATTTATAGATAAATATAATAGACAGATAGCCAGGCAGTATGCTAAACACATACACACAAAGAAACTAGGGGACAACAGTTTGGTAGGCGGTGACAAGAGTGTTAAAATTACAACGGTACATGGACGAATCTGTATATCATTGATTTGGAAGGTTCCCATTGCCTCCCTCCTCCTCTATCTTGCACAAGTTACACATAGACACACACTTACTTGCATCAATATGAGGCAAAGATAAAAAGTGAAGTCGAGAAAGTGTAAAATTTGCACTGAATTATGAAAGCGCCCCAGGGAATAAGAAGGAGCAAGCCACTCCTCCACAGAAAGCATGAAATGCCAAGTCTATTAAATCCCCCTTCTTGACAAGGCGAACAGGTTCACTCGTCTCTTGGAAACTGTTCTGTTCTTCTTGTTCAGTCTTTGATTGGTACTCTGCCCCCTTATTTTTTATTCCATTTCCTTGTCGTTGTATTCTTCATAGTGTTTGTCTCTCTCCCCCCCCCCTCCTCCAATTTCAACTACTCACAATAGCTGTGACTGTGAATGAACCTCGCTTCACATTTTCATCTTTCTCAAATTCCTAAATCCACCTTATCTTCCTTACCCTACCTTCCTCCCTCTCAACCCCCGCCCTAAATTTGAATTCTCTTTCATCTTGGTATGCAACCTATTTTTCTCTCTAAATGAACGCTTTTATGCTGTTTTGGATCAACATGGAACGAACAATAATCATGGTTTTTTGTCTGTAGATGTACCAGGCCGACGACGGCTGCCATAGTAATTTAACTATCTAGGTAAGCACCCCACATGCTTTAGCACACAATTCAGGAAAGCAGTGCAGTAGAACAATTCAATGTATTGACGTTTCCTTGACGACGAAGAACTGAAGGAGCTGTCACTTTGGCAGGTCTCATTTTAATGTGCTCTTGCTCGAGTGAGATCAATCTCTTTAAACTTTTAGATCCACGTTTTTAAGAGGAAAGTATGGTTAGGTTGTTTCAATTTGTTTGGCTGACTTTTTGTTTTGTTTTTGTTTTTAATTTTCATGAGGATTTTCGTTATTCTTAACCACCTACCACCAAGGGAAAAATAAAACAAGACAAATCGCAATGAATAATAATTGTGCGTCAGATCTTTTTTCTCATATTGACGTCGAGTTAAGTAAAAAAAGGGATGAAAAAATGTATGGGTTTCTCGAACGAGAACCTAATTAACAGGAGAGGAAACAAAACAAAACAACAGAATCTGCTAGAAAATAACAAAATCGAGGGTATTTGTTGATTAATGTGTCTTGACTCATTCCTATTTTTGTGAATTTTCTATGATTTTCTATTTCTTTTCCTACAAAGCAGCGCCCTTTATTCGCTTTAACACCAATATAAAAATTTGAAGCAAATTTGAGAAAAGTCCCCTTTTTATCCATAAAGACTTTTTCAAGGCAACTGAACATTGATCAAAACAACTACATGAACACATTTATTATTCTCTAGGATATTCGATACATTCGTACATTGCCCCAAACTGTGAAACAGACTTACCTCATTGCCTCGCCACATAACGCTGAACGGACCGTTCTTAGTAGTTCCGGATTCAACGGCCTCGATGGATGGGTTTGGCATCTTATCTATCCAACTATTCACTGCTCGATGGGAACTTGTTTCCAGGAAAAAGGAGAGAAAAAAAGGATTATAGGTGACTTTGTTGTAAGACGAGCCGTATCAAATTCAAATGTCCAATCAGAATAACATCCATGTCATTTCTCGCTGGTTAATGATAGCTGTTTAAAAGTTGTAAAAACTTCCGAAGTTGCCGCTGTTCCGTACATCTCCTTATGTATGTTTGATTTCGTTGTTCTGGCCTTGCTATGTATATGGAGGGTTTAACGACAAAACGCATTATAACAATTTTTGAACATTTCGAGATTTTGTGTAAAAAAACAAATAAATTTCATGTTCTTTTGCTTTTATTCATAGTCATATTGTTGGTGAAGCGGCCAATTTGCTGAGATAAAATTACAAAAACAAGGTCTTTCTAAAAAAAAAAAACCAAAACAAACAAAAAAAAACCAAAACCAAAAAAAACAACCCACTAACAAAACAAATGGCAATCTTCACATACATTTGCTAGGGCGATATAGTGCTTTAGATAAAGACTAGCAAGAAGAGTTCGATCCGAACAAACTCTCTTCTCGGTATGTGACAAGACAAGTGTGTGTACGTCGAGCCGAATCAATAGATTTAACTCTCCGTTTATTTGTCTTACACCCGGCTATAGGTCAGGATCGACTCGGTTACACTTATAGCTATTTTCTCCCATTTGTCGTGCTAGGAGAAAACTACGGCGACATCAAGCCTAATGCTCTCTGCAGTCTTTTCTCTTTTTCGCTAGTATTAGACTATGTGTTTTTTTTTCTTTCTCTTTTTAGTTTAACTCTTTCTATGGTTTTGAACATCTTTGTCCTTCTTTCTTTTAACACCTTTATGTTCTTTCTCTCTTCCTCCCTTTTTCTGTCTTATCCACTCCCATTCTCCCTTTCCTTCAACGAGTTCAAAAGGACGATTTATTTGTGTCCCACATCAATTTCTCGAAATCTTGTCAATCAACGTGTATTTTCATCATCTCGATGGAGTGAAAAACATTGCCATTTATCTGCTACTGTGAAACGGGATTTTGGAAATACTATTATGTGTTGATATGCCAATGTTAAAGTGAACACATGCGAATAGTTCAACAGTCAGGTACCTCGACAGCATCTCTTTGTTTGTCAAACAAAATCCGCATTCACAGCTGAAAAAACAAAACACTTTGAAGAAGAATTCAGAGTAAAGTCAGAGTGAATTGAATTGAAGGATATTTTTACAAGCCCAATTCCACTTCAAAGGTGCTCTCAGGGCTTGGGTCCCAATGAAAATGTACGGGCTGCCACCCTGAGACTAGCGGGGATACCATGACTTAGCCTCAGCCGGTCACATTATACTGACACCGACCCAACCAGTAGGGGCCCGGACTGTGCTCGGCTGAGGCTCGAACCCGCGACCTCTGGGCCACGGAGCGAGGCCTCTACCAACTGAGCTATCTAGGCCCCCGTAAAGTCAGAGAAACAATGAAAAAATTGTTTTATTATTAAACAAGTTTACTGATGCGTATGAGAACAAAGCCGCTAAGAGAAAAAAAATCCAGTATATGGAAAAAAGTTACACAAAACATTACAGAAAAAATGAAGCAAGCAAGAGAGAGAGTGAGAGAGAGAGAGAGAGAGAGAGACAGAGAGACAGAGAGAGAGAGAGAGACAGAGAGAGAGAGAGAGAGAGAAAGAGACAGACAGAGAGAGGTTCATTTCATTATTATCCGCTCGGTTTTTCTTTTTGCTTTGTTGTTCTTCATTTTCTCCATTATTTGTGAAACGGGCAATATTATTAACCATATCTCTTCACCTCCTTAACTTCACACTGAGCTCTTTTTTTTTTTTGCTATACCAAAATCAAACTGTCCAACAAAATACTCCGGTTTGAAAATCCTGAGGGAAGTAATCAAGGATTTGTGAACTCTTTTTTCCAATCTTTGAGCTACCTCCCTTGAGTTTGCCGTATGATGCTAGCTAGAGGCGTAATAGTAGAATGGGCTGCTGAGTCTCTGCAAGTAGTGCATGTAATAATGCAACAAGACAAAGAAACAGCGCGTTGCGTTTTGTGATAACAAAAACAAAACAAAAACAATACCCCCCAACAACCTGACAGCGTTAATTAATAGAATTAGTATAAAAAGATTGATATGTGGATAGATTTGATGATGCTAAAGATAAGATTGCTTCAAGTTCACTTTTTAGAACTCTTGACAGAAGGAATAACCAGCTTTTAGTCGTTTTTTAATGTTAGTAGTTTTTATGATTCTCATAATTATTATTGTTGTTGTTTTTTTGTTGTTGTTTTTGTTGCTATTGTTGTTGTTGTTGTTCTTCATCATCACCACCACCACCATCATCATCATCACTACCATCACCACCACCACAACCATCATCATCATCATCATCATCATC
>BMAT01012938.1:68749-89494 GCA_019649035.1 Elysia marginata
CAAAAACAAAAAACAAAAACCAACAACCCCCTTCCCCCCAAAATAAAACCAAACCACACACACGAACAAAAAAAAAGAAAAAAAGAATTCTGTTTCAGGATTGAATGACGGTCAATTGAAGGACGTCGCTTCGCGTGACACTTGCATACTGTTAGAACTGAACAGAAAAACGTGAGGGACGGAGTGAGAATATTCCTTTATTCGTTCAATTTAAATTTTTTTGTCTTCTTTAGTCTTCCAAAGATTACAAAATTGAAAAATGGATAAAACCTTTAATTTTGTAACACACCAGAATGAGGTCCTTTATTCATTCTCTCTCTCTCTCTCTCTCTCTCTCTCTCTCTCTCTCCCTCTCTCTCTCTCTGTGATGATTCTCGCATTGTAATACTTTACGACCATTGTCAACCTCGAGAGGGGAGGACTAGACATGTTCAGGTTTGTAATCGTAGTAAACTCTTTGAGCCCAGTTATAAATTTTAGGAAACCAATGCAAAATCTTAGAAACATTGGTGCCTAGATACGATGAATAACACATATATCTCAAGTTAGAATGTTTGCTAATTTGCGCTCGACCTCGCCACGGCAAGCCTCGGTTTCCTCTCTGTTTTTAGTGGACGAAAAAGAGCCAAATAGAGAACGAAAAAAAAAACCCAACAATTTTTTTTATTAAAACGTCAATTATCGCACTTTTAGCTTAAGGATAACTGTGTGTTCGATTTCCCTCCTCACTTGAGGCTTCAGATTCCTCGGACTGAGATGTAACGTAAATGTTGAAATGAAAAAATCCCCGCTGAGCACCTCCGTATAGGCTTCGTCCAGTAGCTTAGGGTACGTTAAACTGCTGCTGAGCTTAGAGCCCAATGACTTGCTATTGGGCTAAGTTCGCTTTCACTAGCTTTTTTCATTACCCTTAGAAACTTTGTGTTTCGTGTTAGAAAAAAATATATTTTGCACAACCCAAAAGCCGGAGTCCTTAACCGATAGTTTTTTCTTTGTGAAAGTAAGAAAACAACAACAACAAAAAAAATTGCGGAGGCCAAAAGTTATCCTCCGCAACCGATAGTCTCACTTCCGCATCTTTGGCGTCTTAAAGATTAGGCTCCGTGCAGAAAGTCATCAACTATGACCAGGCTGCACCAGACTTCACTGCTGCCCAGAACTCCCATATGTTATAATTTAGCACTTTGAAATGTGTGATTAGGAAAGCATGTATGTTTACGCCATCCCCAGATAAAATCGTGCAATACGCCCTGATTGCACTAGCTGCAGCCGTTTTCAACCTGACCGCCAGATCGTTGACTCGATCGAGCTATCGTGAGGATGGACAATAAACAAATGAATAGCGTTTCGGATACGCCTTAGTCTTGTCAGATAATCTGGCTCTAAACGTTTCACGTGTGTCGTTTCTTCTCTTTTTACGTTTAAAATTTGTTGGACAAATGGGAATTCACAAATAAATTTTAATTAGCCAAGAAGTTGAGCAGCGTAATTTTTCCCACTTTGGTGGCGGGACAAGTAAATTTTCTGATTTCTATCGCCAATGATTTCTAAATTCCATTGTTCCGCTCCCATCACGAGACAGAAATCTAGTTATTTTTCTTTTGACAGGTGACTTTTCTGCTTTCCATCGCCAATGATTTCTCAATTCCGTTGTTTCGCTCCTATCACGAGACAGAAATCTAGTTATTTTTCTTTTGACAGGTGACTTTTCTGCTTTCCATCGCCAATGATTTCTAAATTCCGTTGTTTCGCTCCTATCACGAGACAGAACTCGAGTTTTTTTTTCTTCTTAATAGAAGGGTGGCCTGTGAATGTGGTTAAAAATCGTGCTCTAAATAGATTTTCAAACTGTTTTTAAGACCTGAGTTAAACAGGGTACATGTAAACTAAAGCCAGTCTTCATCGCGAGCGGTTTGTTTATTATAACCTCGCGTGTGACAAGAAAGGAGATAACCAGCTTTGTCATCAACCACATTGATTGGAATTATAATCTTGGACATCACTCATTCGAAGTTATGCATTCCTTCGACCCGGTTACTTTCACTTGCTGAGTAAACTGGTTATTGCTTGACAACCGTAGTTGGTACGTATTGTAGTAGTGTCACATCTTTATTTCAAAACGAATTTTTTAAAATTCCGACGACGGCGTGCGGTTATCCCTGCAAGAAGGAAATTTATTCTGATGATAAATCGAGCCGCTTGCGGTATCGAATTAAAGTTTACAAGACACGTGAAGATAAATCGGTTAAATACTTTCAAAACTCACCGGTTTTTTTGAACTGCTCCTTTTAGGTGGATACAATCAGAACTCAAATACTGAATTTATCCTCCGTATACTTTTCACCTTGACGCAGGAAATGGGCACGTTCTTTGCACCTTTTTTCTTTTCCACAATAAAAAAGCGAATAATAGATATTGTAGAGTTCTGGGTTTTTTTTTCAAGTAATAGGAACTGGCAGTTTAATTTATTGCATCGAAATACATGTATAGTAAAATATTCCTCTTTTAGTAAAAATTCATAAATTCACCCCCCCCCCCCCNNACCACTCTCTCTCGCACTCGGCGGTAATTTTGTTAAATTAAAGTTACATGCGGCACATGTTTTAGCCCCCTTTCGAAGTGATTTAATTTGAACTGGGAAATGGAAATTAAAAGTGAATTTGCCTTTTTTACAGTTAGGTTTGTTGATACATATTAGAAATTTCTTATGTTGTCTTGCCACTGTTAACTTGAATACTTTTATATGACTTGTATTGCATATCATTGCCTCAAGGAATCTTAATGAATATCACATTTTGGTGATTTTCAAGGATCAGGTAGCATAAAATTTGAATTATTAAAATTTCAATGCAGTCAAACGAAAAACAACACAGCCATGACACCACACCCCAAACAGAGTGGTAGATGACATAGGTAGGTAAGGACTCCCTTGAATTATTCATGCAGGCCAGGTTAATTAATTAATTAATTCTTCGCTAGCCACTGTATTTATTAAATTAAGCCTAATGTTCACGCGCGATGCTGTAGTAAGTTCACAAACTCTACCCTTCCTCCTCAATCCGCAGCAGAGCCGACCCATTCTATAGGGCATCTCGCTGGTCAAGCCTGCATGCCGTACTGGTATGAGCAACACGCGATCATTGAAGACAGTGTACGCGATATATACCAAAACAACCAGGGGTTTTGCCCTTCTTGCTTTTACTGTATGCTCGCCTCGTTATTTACTAACTGGGGAGATAAAGGCAGAGGAGTTTGATGTTGCCACGATATAAAAATCTTAAACTTTATATAACAGCAGGCAGACAAACAGGCAGATAGATAGATAGATAGATAGATAGATAGATAGATAGATAGATAGATAGATAGATAGATAGATAGATAGATAGATATATAGATAGAAAGATAGATAGATAGATAGGAAGATGGATACTGGATTCTCTTTAAAAAAAATTCAGTCCACACACACTCTCCCTGAATCGGAGGCCTCTCCATTGATTTCTCCTTTTCCTTTCCATACATTATATCTACCTTCTCTTTTTGGTAATCGTCTTCATTTCCTTCCTCGATCACTGTAATACTTTTAATGAATAAAGTCTTCTCACTTTGCCTTTTATGAATTCTCTTAGTTTATGGTTTCTGCGTTCTCTCTTCTTTTCTCTCACTTTGACATGATACACTATGTCGACTATTTCTATCATTGGCTGCGGGGTTTTTGTCTGGTTTTTGGCCACCAATATACATGTTTGTAAAAGAGACTGAATTCAGGGAAAAGCTATATTTGAAAGCGTTTAGTTTATAGAATAAAAGCGGTGGCTTAGGAAAAAAGAGCGTGTTTCATCCGCCAGGCATTCGTGAGGAGTTTGCGATTCTAACATTTCCTGGTGCAAAGCATGGATTATTTCAGTGTTTGCTCTCAGGGACATGGATCAACAACTAGGTGATGATGGAATCATACTGGTTCTCTCCCATTATTTACTTATAGACTTGGGGTGATGAATGGCTGTAAATCAATAGGAAGAAAGATGGCATTGAGACAGATACCGTAGGGTATGAGACTATGGGTCTTTCATGTTTGTAAATTTTATACTTATATTACTTCTGTTCCCTTTTACATATCGTCTGTGCTGTGCAATGGATGTGAATTCAAAGTATTTGTCAAGTAATTTTGAGATCTTTTAGCTTTAATGACTTTAACTTTAACTTTAAATCAACTATGAAATAGTTTCATGGTGTGTGAATATTCGGCTCATTGAAATTCTATTGTTTGTGCGGATGTTTACCTTAGCTATGCTAGATAAGCTTACGCTCATCGTGTTTTTTAAACATCTTTTTCCTATAAAATGTTCTCCTGTTTGAAGCTACAAAGCTTTTTAGGTTTCAAGTTACGTGTCCGTGCTTTAATTTTTTCATAGTTTAAAAAAAAGGTTAAAAAGTTTGTAATGTTGATATGTGCTCTAGTGTTGATGTTTGCTCTAGTTGTTTAGGGTTTAAATACGCAACAACTAGCTCAAGCTGACCCAACCAGTGAATCCCTCTCTCAGAGATGCTGGGGTTTCTTTATATTTTCAAGATTTAGAAATAAACATTCCGAAGTGAAGGATATTCAGCAATACCCTTTATGGTTACACAACAAGATGATTTTGTTTGCAGAGGTGAAAGAAGGTGATGCAGTGATGGCAGAATCAGAACGTTTTGTGCGTGTGTTGTTGTGAAACATGATTAGCTTGTCCAGGACATCCCAGTCGCAGCAGGAGCTCCACCTTCAAGGCACTGCGCAGCAGCCCGATGAGGTATCGTCCAATGAGAAGAAAAGGCGCAGCCGCCGTAGAGGCCGAGCCCCAAGTCTCGCCAGGATGTGCGTGTCTCGCACGCGCCGCTCTGTCTCCGTGGACTCGGCAGAGTTTGACCTGGACGTCTCCGAGGCGCCCTCTATTTCCTGCTGCCATCCGCGCTCCATGAGCCAGGAGAGACTTGGCGGTGGAAGTCAACCAAGCGGCGCTGTCTCTGAAGGAGGAACTGGAGTCGATTTGTTTACAGAGCTGCAGGAGAAAACGAGGGCTATAGAAAACATGGCAGCAGATATTTTGAGTTCCGGTCTAAAAGAGGATAAAAAAGATGCGTATGCACCTCCATTAGTGTTTGGGTGTGGTGGAAATAAAGAAACTCTTGTCTCACAGCAGGAGGAAAATATTGTTGAAATGTCCGCTGAGGGTGCACACGCCAAACAAAATGTTTCATCTGTAAAACTGAAAATCCCTTCGGTCACCTCCACTCCTGCCTTTGACGAACCAGCCAAATCTCAACTGCTACCGAAAGTTCAGCCATTTGGATTAGATAACACTGATAGCTATAGCCTCAACCCACCAATAAGTACGCGCCGATCTAATTCTTTCGACCATGCCACGCCATGGCCTTCAGTCAGCACGCCTGAAGACATTTTGTCCACTGGTCAGGTTGACATTTGCGGGGCATCGAGTTTAACAGTGCCGAAACCAGCAGGTCTGTTCAGAAGAGCCTCCTGGGAGATACCCAAAATATGCTTGCACTGTATGCATCTTGAGACCCTGGCTGCCGAAGAGAAAAATCGCGACGCTTCTGCCCCCGGCTCTGAAAACGTATTGGATAAAGACGAGGATCTATCGTCGCCCTGCAGCGAGGAGAGCTTGACCAGTACCAGTAGCAGTGATGATGAGGAGGAGATATTCGACAAGACCAAAGACTCCCCGGGCGCCGACCCCGTAGTACGCTTCACCCTAGAAGGCCCTGAAGATAATGATGAAGCCATGGACTCAGGCCAAACAGACGCATCCCCATCTTTTAATCTAACCAAGAGCGACGCAGAAACTCCAAACTTTAACAATTTTATCGAAACTGGACGCAGTGAAAAGAGTGTGTCAGCGATGACGCCCGGGGGAAAATTCGAACAGTCGTCATCATTCCCAAGCAGCAACTACACGGATGTGGTCAGTCTTGCGGTGCCCGTTGTGAAGCAAAGATCAACTTCCATGGACGCGGCGTGCCTGTTGAGCCCGCCTGGGGAAGGCAGTGTAGGCAGTCCTGGTAGGCAGGCGCGCTCCAGGTCTGTGGATGCTAACGTGAGCAGAAAGACTAGCAACACACTGGCGATATTGGCCCTCGTTCATCAGAGCTTCAAGTAAGTAGTAGGGTGTTTCAATATGTAGCTATGTTTTTTTTTGGAGGAAGGGGGGCGTGGGTCCAAAACTTAAGTCAGCGGGTTTTCCGAAAATACGTATTTTTTAGAAGAAGAGTTTCCTATCTATGGTTGGCTTATAATTTTATCTAAATTCTTGACTCGTCTGGTTTTTACTTATATTAGACGAATAAGGACCATTGTTGGCAAATGCATCGAAACTAATTCAACTGCTGTGCATGAATAATATTAATGATATTGGTCTGGGTAATAAAACAAACAAACTGGCGTAGTTATTGTTCAAAATAATGTAGAAAAAAAACCATGTTCATCTGTGTATAATTCTGTATCTGAACTGCCCGCTCTAGCATGCATGGTACTTTGCTCTCTCTCTCTCTCTCTCTCTCTCTCTCTCTCTCTCTCTCTCTTTCTTTCTTTCTTTATCTATCTTTTCTATGAGTGTACCCCTTTCGGTATCGGGAGGTACGGGTTCGTTCCCCGACCGAGTCAAACCAAGGACTTTAAAAATGGTATTAGTAGCTGATCCGCCTGGTGTCTGGCATTATGGATTTAGTGCTAAGTCTCGTCGGCCCGGTGTCAGAATAATGTGACTGGGTGTGGTGTTTGCAGCGCTCCGTACATCACAGTGTGGCAGCACGCTTTCAATTGTCCCAAGCGTCTTCTCTGATATAACCTTGTAGTTGAAAAGATACGTGAAAATTCAAACAACCAACCAACCAACCCCTTTCAGCTAACTCTTTCGAGACTTCTTGAGATGTTCTATCGCCCACATTCTACGACAATATTCATGGAAAGACTTTTGTCTTAAATCTTCAAACTAGACACGACTGTGTAATTCAGCCTCAACTTTTTCAGTTCATAAAGTCAAAATGCACTAAAAGCCCCATGTTTAAGTTCTTACCTTAAAATCATGCAGCCATGCTCTCCTAGATAGGGCACCCGACCTCCCTTTCAATCTTTTTGAGTTATGATTTTACCCAGCCGTGATCAGTGAGCTAGCTGTTTGTGCAACAGTATTAAGTCTTATATTTTAACCACAATGGCCTATGTTTGTCAAAGCTTGTGAACAAACAATCGTTCTGTCTCATAGGAGTCAATTTCATCAACAAAACATTCATTTTTGGTCCTATTCGGTCCTATAATTTTATTTTTATTCCATTTTTAAAAAGAGTCTTATCTAATAAGAGCTTATAGCGTGATTAACGCGTCGGACTCGCGATCTGGAGGTCGTGGGTTCGATTTCCGACCATGCCATGTTGCAGTTGCCTTGGGAAAGCAATTTACCCTAACTTTCCCCAGTCCACCCACCTGTAAAATAGGTACCCAGCTACAGGCAATTCTTGAATTTGTGAAGTGCGCCTGCAACACCCTGCATATGGGTTCAAAGTGGCCTTAAATGTACTGGTCTGCTGGGACATTAGTGGCGCTGCTCTTGTGGCGACACAGTTACGCTGAGTAACGAAGCCAAATTTCCCGAAAGGGATTAATAAAAGTGTAAAAATTTTTTTTTAAAATCTGGAATATTGGACGAATAAGAACCGGCTTATCAGATAAAAAAACAACACCACGGACGCTACATTAATTGTTGCAGTCAGCTGCCCACCTCCCTAATCGGGTTTTCTGGGCCACTGGTAATCATAGCCTTAGACTGCCTAAAATAGGAAGCTATTTCCAAACTGATTTCTTTATTAATATCCTATCTTCGCAATCCCCCATTCCCCCACCCACCCACCTCCCTCGCCCATCCGAAAAAGCAATTCTTTCGCTAGAGTCACAGGCACCGAACTGGTGACACGCCCCCGGGCAGTGTTTGCCTGTATGGGAAACATCGTCAGCCTCTTTCTCATCACCTTTCTAAACCTCACTATGCCTCTCACGCCGGACCCTTTATCGTCGAAAATCTTACAGCGGGGGTGGATTCGATACTGGTACCCAATGTTCGTGTTGAATTTACTGGGTCTTTGATGTTCATTCTCGTGAACTCTAATGAAGATGTCTAGATTTTTAAAAGTAAAACTATAGCCTTTTAAAACCCTTTGCTTTATATCTTCCTTTTCGCCATCATGATTCGGCATGACTGTCAATAAACTCATAAAGGCTGTGCACAAATCGAATGTATTGCGTTTAGCTATCAAAATGGCGGATGCCCTGGGAAGTTATAGTATAACTCTTTTGTGCAATGGGTCAATTGGGCTTTACGTGAATTAGGGTTACTTTGATCTATTGCACAAAAGAGGTTTACCCTAACTTGGTGTTGTGTAATAAAGTGATAATGATTTGTGCACCTTAGTTATTGGTATCATTAGGGGAAGGGGGGAGGGGGGATCTAAACAGAGAAAATCCAGCAGAATTCTTCTAAGTTTCTTGTTTCCGAACGTTGACTGTTTCGATGATTTTGCAGCATGAAGTACGTTATGCTAACTATTACATAGGACCTTAGATCCTCACTGCCCAACCCGTAGCTACGTTCTGGTGTAACTCTTACGGTACGTCACACAGGGTTTGCGACACCTCACAAATAACTAGAGATCTTGAGCGCGAACGACGATAACGTATGAAGTAATAATTGCCAAAGGTAGCGTGTGTTTTGCGCGCGCCTGCATTGAAGCTTTGCTTTTTAAGATCTAAATAACGCTTGTGTGTGCTTGAAAGCAAGGGGTGGTGGGCTTCATAATTTTGTCTACAATAATCAATTTGCCAATTAATTTCTTTTTTTAACTATCATTCGCTTTTATCTTGTAGATATTTTTTAAAGTGACAATTTTGTAGAGCAAAATGTTCGAACGCTTCTAAGAAAAAAAATGAAACCAGAGTGTGGCTTTAGATTACGGTATTCGATACGATTTGCATGTCGATAAGATTATACTGTCTCTCTGTTGAGCTGTTTTCTTTCTCCTCTCGCCCTTGTGGTGGAGTCTGCCCATAGGCATTCTGAGCAAAAGCTCATCTTCGGACAATTACGCATTACGAAAAACAGACCTGATTTTGTAAAGAAGCAGCGAATGAAATATTCGAAAGAATAAACATGTTCATGTTCGCATAGATACAATGCTTCAACGATATCAAACTGCCATGCGTGCATGCAAAAATGAAAAGAAAAAAAAGGGAAAGACAAAGAAAAGTGAATCGGTCAATGTACAAGAATTAGGAATAACAACTTTGATAAACTGCGATGACTTTTACTATACGGAAAGTGAGACTGGTGAAAAGGAAATTAAACATGAAAAATGCACATATTAATTTTCTCCAGAAATCAGTTGATACGAAGCCAATTTACAAAGAGGCGAATATTAAATGAGATAGATAGATAGATAGAGAGAGAGAGAGAGAGAGAGAGAGAGAGAAAGACTCTACTTGATTTCATTTTTTTTCTTTAATTTTTTTCTGGTGTGTCCTTCAAAGATATTTACGGGACCCTTATTTGTCTTTGCGTCCAATCGACAGGGTGAAGATCCAATTTCAGTATCCTGATCTGTGAAGGTTGATACTTCAGAACAAAGTCCTTGTGGAGGTATTAAAAAAGGTGCCGGGTGAGGAAAAAAAAGGGGGGGGGGTATAGGAACAAAAACAAAAAAAAAAAAACGAAGCAGAACTTACTCACTTAAATGTGAGCATATATAGGGGGAGAAAGAAAAAAAAACGGTGGACAGAAAAGGGTGTAGTTTAATTATGGATATTTAGAGTGTCGATGGTATATACATGTAGTAGAATAATAATGTTAAAAGAAGGGCAGGGAATCAAAGAGATGTTACAGTTATCAAATGCATGCAAACTTTGAGATACTGCTGCTGTTGTTAATTTTGTTGCTTCCGCGACCAGTGTTTCTCCATTAAAAAGAGCTCTTCCACTTCTAAAAACAACACCGGCTTTTACCAATTTTTTACCGCTTTGTTCATACGGAAAGTTTAGATTCGGGAATCGAACGTGGCAACACATGTACCTGTCTATCAACTTATCGCCTACCTTTGTTAGTAGGATAGAGAGAGTGAGACAGAAAGAGAGAGAGAGTGAGAGAGAGAGAAAGAGAGAGAGATAGAGAGAGTGACGACGCAGACAGAGGGAAACACACAGACAGACACAGAGAGTGAAAAAGTGATGGAAAAGGTGACGGAAACAAAATTATTCAGCAGCAGGAATTAAAGATAAAAGTGAGTAGTAGAGGTTTGGACTTTGGAGAGATTTACCATGCGACCGAACGATTGAGACTACATGATTAAGACCGAGAGCACTGAAGTATTTGCAAACAAGCATAAGTGCATACTGAGTAAACCTCGCGTCCTGTGGACCGCTTGTTGTGTGATCCCGATTGCCGCCACTCGGTGTGGACACTGTCAATATTATTTTCCAAACGGAGTATTCCATCAGACAACGAATATCGATAGCAACGTCTGTTTTCATGCCATCTACTCGGAAAACCAGTCGAGGGAGGAACTAATGCTTGTGGAAAAAAACCAAGCGTGGATTATAGAGTAAAGATATGCACTTTTTTGTACACTATATTAATCCTTTTCGGGGGAAATTTGGCTTCGTTACTGAACGTAACTGTGTCGCCCCAGAGTAGCGCCACTTAAGCCCCAACAGACCAGTACATTTGAAAGCCACGTTGAACCCATATGCAGGGAGTTACAGGCGCATATCACAAATTCAAAGCTGGGTACCTACTTTACAGGTGGGTGGACTGGGGAAAGTGAGGGAAAAGTCGTGAAGTATTTAAGTCTTTGGTTAAGGTAAAGAGCTTCCCCAAGGCAATTGCAACATAGCATGGTCGGGAATCGAACCCGTGACCGCCTGATCAAAAGCGCGACGCGCTAACTACTCTGTCCCGCTGCCCCGCTTTTTAACTGTTTTTTTTTCACACAAAGCGTAGGCTATACTGAAGTCAAATACGGGTTCTAAACTGGAAATTTTGAAAAAAAATTATGTCCATACAAAACGGATCACAACCTTCGCAACGGGCCCGTCACCTATTTTTAATCTTAGTATGGCATTCGCATCATGTCAAAGGGTCGTTAAAGTGGACGGTTTGGCTTTTCTGCATAATTCGCCCTATTTCAAATGGATATTAGATTGTGAGCAACGGAAACAATCTCAAGTTTATGTTTTTCTCTTTTTGCCGTTTCGTAAAGAAATATTTTGTATCAAAGATGTTAAAAGGCGGAAGTGATCTCTGTATGAAATACGTGTGGGATAAAAAGGCGAAATGAGGACTGTTAGCTAAAAAAGAAAAGAGGACAGGAATTATCAGATGTAGTGTCCTGTGCATTCCACGGAAAGTAAAGGTTACTTGGCTGAAACCTTTTACGGGAAGCTTAAGCAGCAAGAGAACTTAATCACACAATATAGAAAAGTGGTAATTCTTTAATCCTGTGCATTCTAAGGACAGGAAAGTTAATTTGGCGGAAAAAAAAAGGTTTTTCGAAAAGATGGAATAACAAGTGAACTTGTTCGCATAGTACGAAAACTCGGAAAAAGGCGTATGTTCTTTGAGAGAGACACCGAACAGGCATCCTAGAAAGGGCTTCTGACCCAAAGAGTTCACGGCAGCGCAGACCATGGCGACAGAGGTTGGCCTTCCTTCAGAACCTCAATAACTTGTCGCCCGAAGGAACCATGCACACGGCGTACTTTCTAGGAAACGTCGAAAACGGAACGTTGGAGGACCTTAACTAACAAGCTCTAGTGACTAGTGACAGACGTGGTACATGGGAAGGAATGAAAAAAGCAAGGAAATATGGTTTTGATGGTTTTAAGAGACACTTTTTGGCCTGTTTTTTTTTTTTAAATTATAGTTGTCTTCGCAATAGCGGAACATTTTGTTAAAGAACCAACCTACCCAAATCGTCAAGCAACTTCATTGACTTAATCTAATTATTGACGTACTTGAAAGACAGTTTGTAAAACATGATTGCACTCAGTTAAGTATTAATATTTTACAAGAACTGATAACGTGACATAGTTAAGTTATTATAATCATAACCACTGTGGAAAGTCATGCACTTAAGATGCGAGCATAGGCGTAACCACCCCTCCCCCACCCTACATTTTATGCTGCTTTATGGAAACGCTTAGTGATCAATGTAGTTCACTGAGAAGATCATCATATACCAGCTGATTATCTTGTCCCTCTGTAGGCACGTCACGTGTCTCCAGGCTTTGCTCTGCTTGAACGGGCCTGAGCCTTGCGTGACCTGGACTCCGACTCAAACCTGGCCGTTCTGATTACCTTAAATCACCCCGGTCATTGAAATGGCATACGCGTGGGCTTGGTTTTAGTTGTTGGGTCTTTGGGTGCAAAACATTCACGTCCTCTGTCTCTCCGAAAGAGACGACGTTTCAGCTAATAAAACCTCTCCCCCCTCTCAAAAAATGAAAAAAAAGAACAAAAAACAAAAACAAAAAATAAAAGAAAACAACAAAACTGTGTCCTAACATTAGTTTTATTTTGTAAGCTATGCTTACAGTGCTTTCAATGAACGTTTCTCGCCCGGGGTGCGCGCAAATGGCACTATTCTTATCATAGTCTCCTATTAAAGTGGTCTTAACATAACATAATTATGATAGACAATGAAAATCACGTACGTATTTGAGATCAACCTTTTGAGTAATTTTTTTTTGTTTGTATGTCAATTAGCTCATAAACGTTTAGAAGTTTTACAATGGGAAAGAACCAGTTAGTGCGTTTTTAAAACTACAGATTAAATGCCCTTACGGGATTGATAGAGGTATAAGTCTCCTCGAGTAAATGACTGGTACTTTACACATTAAAGTAAAAAAAATATCTATAGGTGTGGGTAAGTTCAGACTTGTGGTGGGGTATCTAAAAATGGACAATAAATTTAAATATTCTCTTTCCACCACACTTTTACACACACCTATGCACGTATGTCTACTTTCTTTTCTCCAGTCTTTCATTATTTGCATTGCTTAAGTTTCACTACAGCGGGATCCACTCAAAAGTCACCAATTTTAGCTTAGGGAAACCCTTGTTTAAAAACTCCTCTGTTTGGCAATCCTAGTTTATGTTTATTTGTATTTTTTGAATGGACAACGTCAACTCAAGGCTAGAGTCAACACCTTTTTTCCCCTCTTTTCTCTGTCCGGGTGTGTTGACTTTATCCATTATTATTCCACTGTGAATGTGATCAACCACAATTATAGCCGGCCCAGTAGTGACCAGCAGAGATCACTAGTAACCGGTAACTGTTAGCAGCAGCTTTACTGTTGTTGTGGAGCCCTGAGCCTGACCGTGTCACCCCCCAAAAAGTCAGTTGACACGCTCTGTGAGGTTTCTGTGTGACGACGTCCAGCCTGGAACTGATCAGCTGAGGGTCTGTCTGAACTCTGTGAACAGTGAACAACAGATTAACGCTACTACTAATCTAACACTAACGGGCTCCACCCGTCATGGTCCCTGATAACACTGGCGGTCCTGTCCCACTTAGATCTAATTCTGGGTGTGTGCGTGCTAACGTGTTAAATATTTTAACACTTTCTCGTCGCACGCCTCAAATATAACTACATATATATATATACTCGCAGTGCGTTGTCGGTTTAACTGGTTGTGTACAATTGTTAACCCAGGGAGATTGATAAATCATTGTGCTACATAATAGTTATGGAATTTTGTACTGTTGTCTTAACCTCTGGAGTAGCAGTACCGTACCAACTGTGATTTTTTATTATTACGAAAGTCTCATTTTCTCACCCACTAAAGCGATGGATTCTGTCTTCGTGTAAAATGTTCATTATAACTGAACTTAATTATGCGTGGTGTTACAAGCCTTACTCCTGTTTCAGAGGGATTTTTTTTTATTAGAAAGGAAGAGTTAGGCGTGTCGCGTGACTAGCCTTAAACTGTGTTGTTTTAACATATCTCTTTGGTAACAGATGCTTGAGACAATGTTCTGTTAATAACCGTTTTATTGTGGTTTTTTAATGAGTGCTGTTGATTCTATACAATTTTTCTATCTATACACACTACAATGGGACGGCGGCTAATTTTGTAGCGGCCACTCAACCGTAAAATCTCAGTTTCCACTTTGAGAGCTCATAATCGTGAAGCTAAACTTTGTTTTGTGTATCTGACTACTGTGACTTTTTTTGTGTTACAATTCGGCTTAGCAGTCTCGTGGATTACATATATATATCGACTATAATAAGTAGTGGCATAGCTGTCCTAACGAAGCGCGGGCGTTGGTCAAACGAGAGCAAACTGTAGTTCTGGCAATGTAGTTTGGCAACTGTTGAGTCTAGTCTCGAAGTCGTTGCTCTTTGTTTAGTAAGTTTGGTCGAGACTAGGCCTTATGTTATCAATTCTCAGTCTTCTCAGACATTTAATTTGTTCATGGTGAAAAAGTAGAGGTCGCAAGTTTTTTGGTAGTTTTTTTTTTGCAGTGCGATTAACTTTTATCTCTTACTTTCATAATGACCTAGATCTAAATCTATTCTCTTTATATATATTTCTATAAAAAGATTTCAATCTCGTTGTCTTGCACTTTTTTTTTGTTTCATTGTTTTCTATCTTAGAATTTGTAGGTCATGGAAACTGTTCATCTTGAGTTTCACTGTGATGCTGTTCTGTATATAAGGGTCGATACTTTACAAAGTTCCTTATAGGAATAACAATGTCCACCACACCTATTTGTTCACGACTCATGTTTAGACGGTCGTTGTTTGCTTTTTATATTTCAAAAGTTTCTATGATAAATTCTCTGGTATTTTTTAAACAAACGTTATGGTAACAATATATTGGTTTATTCAGGTATCTAGACAAGCAGGAAAACCACAGTGTTTGTAGTCCTTTTTTTTTTTGGAAAGGATTTCCACGCACGGGTTATTCTTGGTAAAAAAAATTCTAGATCTTTATCAGTCTGATTGTTAGTAATAAAGGGCCCTTTTAAAAACAGATAGGGGCAGTTAAAGCTGCTGATGCGTTTCTTTTTCTTAGTTTTTAACCGCACAGAAACTCTCACTATGGAACGGGTAGACAAGCTTCGCGTTTTGGATCATTAAACTTTTATTACTCTGAATATGTGTCTATGAAAAAAAAAATCTCAAGTGAAAGAAATCGCGTCACAGAAAACATCCTCTTCATATTTTTTTTTTATTTTCTTAGCCAAGGGTTGTGTAACAAGATAATTTATAGAGCATGATTCCTCGCTGTCATCTCTGTATCGATAGAATATACCAGGACACGCCTTCTTCGTCATACAAGAAAATTAAAGGACACCAGTCCATCATGTCATCGATTTGTTAAGTTTCGTTCGTTTAAGGTTTTATTCCCTCGTGCATCTTGGTTATTTTTCTGTTTCAAAGAACCAGGGGGGCGTTGCCGTTTATATTTAATTTAAACTGTATTATTATTTGGTGAAGAAATCGTTACTGTTAAAAGACGTGGACCCGTGGAGCCCGGCAGTGCTTTATGATCTTGTCTATTCCGACATGCATGCGAGACCTGCTGCAACTGTAGTAATAATCATTGAAGATCGATCATAGCTCAAGAGTCCGGTGTTTATAATGATGGACTGTCTCCGCGGGTGATCGGGGCTGTGTTCTCCAGGCGAGCCATGGCGGAGCGCTCAGCTCAGTCGGATACCTCGACTTTGTCGTCGTCGTCGTCGTTGAGAAGAAGAAGAGTGTGGTAACGAGACTTGGTCTCCGCTACTGCGTGAGCTTTCTATGGGATCCTGCAACTCCTTGATGACGGTAACCAGGCCTCTGTCCGGGGACCCGTGGTCGGAGATACAGTAAGCTTAATAACAAGAATTGCAAGTTGATAAAACGCCCCGTCCGTCTCCCCTATGGATAATAAATAATGCCTTTCTATGGAAAAAGAGTTAATGAGGTTTATTCAGGATTTTGAGACCATTGGTCCTATATTTTCATACGTTTAGACATAATAATTTTTAAACAGGATTTTAAACTTCAGTATTATTTGTGATTTTGGCATAATAATTATGACATGTTTCCTATAAAGGTGTACATGATTAAATTTTCTTCTTAAGAGAAGAAATAAAAAAATCAACAATAAAACACTAAAACAGAGTTGTTGATAAATCTAATGACGCCTGTGCATCTTTTATTAGTGCAATATCCCTTAACCATGTGTCACACTGCAAAGGTAGATATAGGGCCTATGTACTGAAGGCTAAGGCAAATTTAAGGATTTCCAGACAGGAGTGTCCCCTAGCTAACCCTAAATTTCATGGTAACAAATTCTATTTGATTGGGAAAAAAAAAAGAATCATATGCAATGATACGCCCTATTTTTTAATTGTAAAAAAAAAACATTACTGGTGAAATAAATGTTAACGAAGAGTAATTTTTTCCACAATAAACAAAGTCACCCCGGTGAGGGAATCCTGCTCTAATACGGAAGCACTGTAGCTTGAGCACTGCCAAAATGAGAGTGTTTCGCTGCCTGTTTTTACTTACACTTACCGTGCGTAACATAATTAAATAGCAGGTAATAATGCAGTGATACGTGATCTCTCTCTCTCTCTCTCTCTCTCTCTCTCTCTCTCTTCCCCCCCTCCCTTTTACATTTTTTACCTAGTTGCTTGAAAATCTCAAAAAGTGAAAAATTTCACTCGGTTCTTAAAAATACATTTTAAAAAGTTGTTTATTGTATATATGTGTATTTTAAGCATCGGCTGTGCGCTGTTTCATTGTTTTAAGAATACTTTTCATACCTGCCTCGGAAGTTGCGCCATGACACGTCGATATTCACGGCATTCTTTTCAATGTTGGCTTATTGTGTCATTTTTACCCCTGGAAACCTTTCAAAACAGGACTGGTACGACAGGAGAACAAAAAGGGGCGGCTATCGGCAATGGGAATCGGAAGTGGGATAGGAACAAAAGAAATGTCTGTGTGTACTTGTGAGTTTCCGTGGGGTTTTTTTTTTGTGTGGAAAGCTTATTGTTTGCGCACCTGTAGGTTTCAAAGAAGTTTTATTACTTCATTGTCCTTTGTGAAAATTGATGCGGTGAAACTATCCGTTCAGTACAGTATTGGAGAATGCCTTTTAGCCTTATAGAACGTTTGAAGATGAAGGGTGCGTGCTTACCTTTCATTCGTTGTTTTTATTCTGTATATGTTAACAGTTGCAATTTTTATTTTTTTCTCTCTAGATTTTACGTTTAACAAGGTTGCAAACTTGTATGTTTTGCAAGCTATGGGATCATTTTGTTAATGAACATATCGTCGGATTGAAACTGTGATTCTTGAGACAAGTAAACTCCAGAGCATCCTTTTTGCTTCTTGGCCTGGGGTCGCTTTGAGGACCAGCTTTGATAAAGAACAAAATTATTTTATTACGAAAAAATTGCTTTGAAAAATTCTTTATCCAATATAAACCTTTTCAGGACTTCAGTTTCGTTCTTTACTTTACTAACTTGCTAGTCTGTAGCTAACTTGCAATAATAAAAAACACATACTTTTTTTCCAAATACTGTTGAGATGAATTCGACTGGGTCTACCTGCAAGTGAAAATATAAAAAAATAACATAAATGACCAAAGCATCAACTACAAACCAACGAAAATATTACAACAAGGGCTTACCACCACAGTGTTTCACTGTGATTTTATGGTAGAAGAGCATAATGCCCTCTTTATGCTACCATTTATCCATAACAAAAATCAGCTTATTCCCTAAAAGTTCTTTCGAATGTCTAACATGAACATTGCTTTCAAGTTTGGATATAAGTTCGACCTGTTTCAATTCTTTTACCTTCAACAAATTTGATCGTACAGTGTATGATTTTAATAATAACTTACGTGTAAAGTTTTAAGCCTGTGGGTTGAATCAGTTAAGAACGTTAAACAGCAACGTCGATAATTTTTGTTAGATTTTCAGCAACCAAAAGTCGCATTTACACCGTGCGTATATTACAAAAAAAAAAATCCCGACCAATTTTGTTATGATTCAAATTTTTACGATGAATTGAGTCAGGGTGATCTGAGTTTGTACCGTGAAAGCACACGCGGAAATCAATCCCAACTCCCACGCATTGAAAGTCCCCATCCTCATAATTTGCGCTGAGTTTGGAAAAGCTAAGTGTTCTCGAGACTACTACACTGTTTTTTTTTTTTAAAGTGCAGAAGCAGAGGACATCACCAGCAATAGGCATAGGCAGAGGGCACTAGAGAAATTGAGATGGAAAAGTGATGGGGGTGGGGACCGATGAGGGTACTTTCTGGGAAAAAAGAATAATGATGTAATGATTTTGTGGACACAAGCCAGGATTTGCTGAGTAAAAATTGTTGGCGCGTTGGATTGTTTTCGCTCAAAAAACTCAGTCTCTCAGACGCACGGCTCTCGACAAAATTTATGTGCATAATAAATAATATATGCCATTTTCCCCCGTGTGCCCTTCGGGTTTTTTTTTTCTTCTCCACGGGCCGGCCTAACCTTGGTGTATAACAGCTCTGGTTTGTTATTGTGATTGATAAACTGGAAAAATAGTTCTCTTTATAATATGCTGTGAATCTATTGTTATTCTTTGTTTGGTTTTCCTCTAGATCTAGACAGTTATATAAAAGACCTGTGTTAATGCTAGTAAGGTTTACATCATTTGGTTTGGCGGGNGTGATCGCGTTTCCTCTCTTATCTTTTTAGTCTTTTTTTTTCATACAAGCTATCACAATCAAGATAGGGTTTACTTAGCCTATTAGATGTCAGTCGTATCTGATAATGATGTGAACTCAAAAGAACAGACGATCTGTATTAGCCGCATCCATTGAACTTACGGTTACTTGTAATGTTTATTAAGCTTCTAATGGCGCAGAGCACAAGCAAGGCCGACTGATAAGCAAACAATGCTCTTGATTTGCCCGATCTCCAATCGGAAACTTCATATTCTGTTGTTTGTCAATGTCTGTTGCGCTTTGGCATGTCGATTACCAAATCGATAGTCTTGGAGCCTATACAGTATTGGGGTTTTTTAGTGGCCGAATACATGGGCATTTTCGATCCTTTGCAGAATCGATAATTTTGGTTTTGATTGGAGCGAAAGTTATTGTTCTGCGGATCTTTCTATTGCTCTTTGAAATTTGTGATCAGGAAGAGATGAGGATGAAAAGAGAGAGAGAGAGAGAGAGAGAGAGAGAGAGAGAGAGGGCGACAGAGGGTGAGAGAGAGAGAGAGAGGAAGAGAGTTAAACCGAAACTAAAAGTTAATATAAAAAGAGAAATAAGGGAGAAAAGAAAGATAGAAGGGCAAAAACGGCAGAGAGATTTAGTTAAAATGATTAAAACTCCACCCTTCAATAAAAAAAAAAATTTCACTACTAATAGAGATAATGTGTCCTTGCATAGATAAATCTTTTTTTTAAATTCTTTTGAAATCCAGAAAAATCCCACAAGATCATGAGTTGTGAGCGAACAGACAACCTACCTATTTAACACACGTTGTTTTCTGTATAATATTACTCGTACTTAACAATAAAAACATAACAGCAGAGAACAAATGATTACGACTAAAAACTCGAAATTTGGGGGGGGGGAGCATGTCTGGCAGTCATAATATGATATATATTATAATTTATTATGCTCCAAATCTAGATGCTCACCCAGTGGTTTAACAGTTTCAGCGAGCAAACTCGACTTTTGTATGGCAGTTTTTCTCTATACTAGATGTCCTTAGTTGGCTACCTATAACATGTTTTGAAAATAGGCCTCATGAGGAAAAAATGAACGACAGGAAAAACCCTCGTAAAAATTAATGTACACCTACCGCCCCCCCCCAACTGTGGTGGAGAATATTTATTTATGACAATTGCTTTGAGAGAGTTAAGATTTGGGCCATTTCTCTCTGCTTCAAAATACTCTCAAGATCTGGTGATCACTAGCGCATCTTGGGATAAAACACGGTCACACAGTAATAAGGATCTTAAACCGCTGTTTTCGATACTTTGCCCCTTGCCTCTTCCTAACCCCACTTTTTTAAAACTCAGGGGTGTAAATATTTTAGGTTTAAGCTGATTTTAGCTCAAACTTTTCTCTCATTATTATTGAAAAAAAAAGCATTAATTCAAGACCTGTTCGCATGTAACCTTGTGCAGTACTTGCCATTGCCTATTACTACTCTATAGAACTATTGATCCCAAAGCACTGAGAGTCTAATGTCGTTTTCGGTTTTTTTCTTCAATTGGGCGTTTACAACAAGTAAAGTGTTGTTTTGTGCCTTGTGCGCGCATGTTTCACTTAGGCTTTTCAACCTTTTTTTTTCTTCATATTTCAGACGTGCGATAGCGAAGAGCAACTTCAGTCACACAAATTACCTTCACCCGAGCCACGCAGAGACAGGTGGCTACAAAAAGCGGGAGTTAAGATCTTCTGTGGATTGGTCGGTGAGTAAAATAATTATGGCTAATGTACTTCTTGTCTGTATGTGTCTCGCAACCAGTGAAAATAAGTCGGATGTCGGAAATTTGAAGAAACCGCCTTTCAAAAAGAGGCTTATCCACTGTATCTAATACCGTTGCTGCTGCTGCTACTGCTACTGCTAGAGCTACTGCTAATGTTACTACAACTGCTGCTGCTACTACTACTACTACTACTACTACTACTA
>BMAT01012938.1:94726-107064 GCA_019649035.1 Elysia marginata
CCCCCCCCCCCCCCGGGGTCCATCTTTTTGTTGAATGCGCTCTCTCAGCTTTCTGCTTAGACAGCATTTGTGTCAGTGACTGGTTGATTTAATGCATTTTTGTAAAATTTACGTTTTAAATAAACGAACATTTTGTGCTTGTTTTTTTTACTTCAAAATTATGTCTTATTGGCAATTTATTCTTATTTTTTTCTCTCTAACGTTATAGTTATTGAAAGAAAGATTCAGCTGCTTATATTAAATTTAGTTTTGTGTTGATTTTTAGTCTCCTATCTTGTTTAATCCCAAAGGTTACGAGATTTGTATGAAAGAATGTAGAGAGAGAGAGAGTGATAGAGAGAGAGAGAGACAGACACAGAGAGAGAGAGAGAGAGAGAGACAGACAGACAGACAGACAGGGACGAGAAAGACAAACATCTAATATTGAAACAGTTTTAAAAACAAGAAAAATTTATAAGATGATCTTCCAATATTAGTTTCTTAAACATTCGAAACAAATTAATCTGTAAACTGACAAATATCACTTTTTCACTATTTCATTCCCACTTTCGAAACGAAGTAATCTGTAAACTGACAAATGTCACTTTTTCACTATTTCATTCCTAGTGTCTGGTCTAAGAAGGACAAAATCGATGTTTTAGAATACATAATACAATCGATATTTTTGTAATAAACTTCTGTTTACGTCATAAACATGCTTTTAAAAATTGATTTGACGATCAATCGATCATAGTGCATTTCACGTTAAGTACTTTCTAGTTCAGGTGACCTGCAGGTTTAAATTTCATGAAATATTAAACATAAACTATTTCCCGGAGGTTGCCACTTAGATATACGCTATCTTTTTGCTGGTTTATTATTTTTTTATCTTTATTATTATTGTTATTATTATTATTATTATTTTTTACATTAAAAAGTGTATTTATCGTTCTTCTCATAGTAGATGTTTGTATTTTTTTTATTTCATACTTGAATGCTATAAAATTTATTTTGTTTTTGAACGTTGAATGATTTTGACAGAAATTAAACACCATAATATACATTTTTTCATGCAGAAAAACTTAAAATGCAAACCTACTTTTCGAGAGGCTGGAGTGAGAAACTACAGAGAAGTAAGTACAGGCCAAAGACGTTACAATTTATATAACACTGTGCTACAGGCATAGATCAGATGATTTGGCGGGATTGATTTGTAAATCGCGAGGTTTGGTTGTCCACAAAAAAATAATCAGCCTTGGTTTAAAGGAAAAGAGTCAGGGGTGGTACGCTATTTTCTTACTTTGATAGGTCTTGGTTAGCGATGAAGTCATTAAACTCCCTTTATTTGCTAGTAGTCTTACAGCGTCTGGGGGGAGGGACGGGCAATGTATCAAACAAAAGACGAAGCCCTGAGGTTTCAGATTTTGATTTATATCTTAAAAGATGAATTACGGCTAGCAAAGACATAATTATTGTAGTACGCCTTTTAGTATATATCTCAAAATACGTCTTATTTGAAAATAAGTCTTACTTAAAGGGTATTAGATTTATGGTCATTTTACTCTGTATCTAATGACGGGCTCACAATTATTTTTTTAGCTTTGCAGAAAAACATAAAAGAAAGCACACCAAAAAAAAAGACAACACACGAAAATAAATAGAGTGAAATCAAGCATGTAATTGTACTGCTGTAATAAAAAAAGAAAAGAAATAGAAGGTTACATCACCTCATAACTTAATTAACATTACATTAGCAAACTTCATGCAAGACCTGGAAAATAATACTTATCATAATATACAGAGAAGTTTTTAAAGATAAACCCTTGGAGGGGGGGGCAGAGTAAATTATATTATACTGAGCACTAACGTTATAGAAAAAATGCCCCAAAATCTAGTTTATTTTAAACCAAGTATATCAATATTTAGGGTTTATCTTGAGCAGACTCCATTGCATAAAAATATAAACAGTTTCCTCTTGTAACAAAATAAAAAGATTAGAGTTTGTTTATTATGAGCCTATGGAAAAAATAGACAACAAAGGAAATGTAACTAAGTAAAATGATATGAAAAATAACATTAAAAATAACTACAATTTTTTTTCAATTTAAAAAGATGACTTCCTTCCACCGTTATACTTATAGATCTTATATTCGATTTCTAGGCAAATACATCAGAGGGGTAAAGATCGATTTTCCCATTTAAGCTTTGTGAAGATTAAAAATGCACTCACACAAATGATTTGCTAACACGTTTCGATAGCATATTTCAATTAAGGAACCTTTTCAAGGACCAAAATAGAATTAAAACAAACAGGCTTTGGAAGATAAATGTGTTAAGCAATGGTTTTGTGTTCTATTTTGGGTTGAAACATTCAAGAACTGAATCACTCTATTCAACCGTTTGGAAGAATGGAGTTGGAAAAAATGTTTTGACTTAAAAGGTGTTAATTAGTTTAAACTGTTGTTTTGGCACATTGATTTATACACCTAGGCCTAAGCCTTCATAATTGCGGTGGCCTAAGACCTAGGCCAATGGTATAAGAAAAACACACATTTGTCGCTGAATTATTAATACTGTAGTTGAAGACAAATCACGGCACAAAAATTCAAAGTCCATTTTCTCAGTTTCACAAACTGTAGAGTTAAAACAAACAAGAAATAGGTAGACGAACCTTTGGAGCCTATCATGGTAACAATATATATGTATCGATACTATAAACAATGTAAGAATCCGTCGAGTACTACAGTTTTGAAAGTTGATTGGTTTGGTTTGGTTGTTTTAATTTTGACGTCTCTTTTGAACTACAAGGCTATATCAGAGACGGCGCTTGGGACAAATGAAAGCGTGCTGTCACACTGTGATGTACGGAGCGCTGCATACACCACACCCAGTCACATTATCCTGACACCGGGCCGACCAGACTTAGCACTAAATCCATAATGCCAGACACCAGGCGGATCAGTTACTAATACCAATTTTAAAGTCTTTGGTTTGACTCGGCCCGGGATCGAATTCGTACCCCCCGATCTCTGAGCGGTGTCTTTACCGCTAGGCCAAGGAGCCGGTTTTGAAAGTTGAAGCCCTGTTATAGCCTATACGCTGTTAGTGAACACACACTAGATAAAAACTTGCGCCAGTGAGATCAGTGTGTGAATTTTTTTCTTATTTATAATCTCGAACTCAATATATAGAAGATGAGAGGTGTAGGCACGTAACTTACTTCTTCATCAATGGTTGGAAACTTAAGGTATGAGATTTGCAGTGAATTGAAGTCGGCTATTTACGTGAAAATGGCTTTAGAATACTCGCCTATTGTATTACTCCACTACTACTTGTAGTATAATTTTTGCATCCTTCGAATAAGGCATTTTTTGACCAATTTCCCTGAATCCCTCTCAAATGCACTCTGCCAATTTCGTACTTTAAACCTGACCATCATTACTGATTGCGCAGTGNNNCCCCCCCCCCCCCCCCGACACACACACAATTACAGTCTTCATCAGCCTTTTTTAACTTATGTATGTCCGTTGACCATTTCTCTACGTATTCTTCTCACAGCAAACGTTCATGCGTCACCACTGGGTGCACAGGCGGCGGCAGGAGGGCAAGTGCAAACAGTGTGGCAAGGTGAGCTCTCGCCAAACTAACTCTACACTGTTCTCTAGAGATAATTCTTCTTACATGGGAATGACAGGGTCGTAAGTCCAGTTGGTTTGGCTTTGAAAACAAAATAATAAAGAGTTTAACAGATTTGAAAATAACATGTTGTGGAGAAAATATGTAATTTTTTTTTTGCTTTGTATTTTGTTTAAAACTGCGTATTGAAGGTTCCCTGGCTTTGGAAACCTTTACCCTTCAAAAAATTCTATCATGTACTTGAAAGAAGAATTGTTGAGAGCCTGTTGCGGTGCAAAGTGGACTCACGACATTATCACTCTACTACACCCGCGATTAATCGCCTTGGATAAGTGGCTACCTCCTATGTGCTTTTCTATTGATTTGAATGGGAACGTCTCAGGAACCTAATGTGAATAAACTTTAAAAAGCTCATCGATCGCATTCGTGTTAAAACAAATAAGTGTTATGCCTGTATTAAACTCATTTGGGGGGGGGGGGGAGACATTTTACGCCCTTAAAAGATGAGGTTTTATCTCTAGTAAGTATAGTTTTGAGGGGTTGCCTTCGATGCCCCTCGCATTTCTGTTTCGATATTAAACAAGATTTGTGAATGTGTCGAAAACAACATAGTACAGATCGTCCTAATTCTTCCACACAGCAGAGAACATTTTTGTAGAGGTAGCAATGAAGAAACGGTCGAATATAAAGCGTAAGTAAGTCATTGTTTTCCAGAGATTAAAGTCAATGCCTTCAGTTAACGCCCTTTATACGTTAAAACTGTTAACAAGATGTGTGTTGCTTTTCCGGAAAATTTGGATTGATTTGCCCTTTTTTATATTATAACTGTTCAGGTTTATTTTAATAAAGTTTTAAACTCTGATACATATTATTCATTTTTTTCAGTCTTTTCAACAACGATTTTCATTTCAAAACAAGGTAAGATCTTTTCTGTCATCTTTTTTAAGTTGCTTATATTAAAACGTCCTCTCTTTTACGTTTTTAAAGGTTTTCAACAATGACATGTACTGAATGATCAGCGTGGCTCTGTTTGGAGCGGTTGGCTGTGGGGGTCTAGGTTATTCATGATTCCATATATCATATTTTATTGTGTTCATTATTCATTTTAAAGTCATCTTGAGGTCAAGAGATGATGTTTATCTTGCTTTATGTATGTAATTATTTATTACATTGCATTAGGGGAAGCGTCTCTAATGCTGCCAGATGAAGGTAAATTCATGTTTATAAAAATGTCATTTGATTTTACAGTGGCTTGTGCGATGATCTTTTCAATCCTATTTTACTATCAAACCTTAGTCAAACATTTTGTTTCAAGGAAAAAGGCCGTTAACCACGAAAAGGAAGAGAGCTTCACTATTAACTTTAAAGTCAGGATGGCACCAAGACAGTTCTTAAATCATTATTTTTCTTTCAAATCTCAACTAATGCTTTGTGTGGTCCATAAGCCGTATGTTGAAATCAGGCAAGTTAGTAGTTGAAATAAGGCAAAGTAGTAGTTTTTATTGATCTAGCATTGGAAATACATTTGTACACCATCTGCTCACCGAGAACGTATCTACAGACATACTTACAATTTTTTTCGTTATAATTTTGATTGAACAGTATAAACATAAAGCATAGCTGAAGTTGTATCTGAAATTATAATGTTCATTAGCATCCTGTAATGTAATATATTTCAGGATATTATCGCAATCAGCTGCTCGTGGTGCAAGTCTGCCTACCACAACAAGACGACGTGCTTCATGATGCAGCAAATAGAGGAGCAGTGCACCATGGGAATACATGCCTCCATCATTGTGCCGCCTTCTTGGATCATCAAGCTGCCTAAAAAGGTTGGTTGTTGTTGTTTAGGAGATATTTTTTTGAATTTATGCTATGCTGTCATGACTTCATTAAATAGCTTAATGATACCTTAATGACAGATTTCATAATAACCAATATACAACTATGTTCCAAGTGGCCATCATCACGCTTATCATTATCATCATAATCATTAGTATCAATATCATTATCATCATATTCACTGCTGCAATTTTCAGCTTTGTCATTATTGTTATTTTCATCATCATCATGAATTGTCAACGCAGTCACCTCATTTACTCTGAGATTCTCATAGGATTTACTTAGCTATAGGACTTACAACCAGTCCAAATTATTCGTAAGCCGAAATTGCAAAGTAATAAGATATTAGTTTCATAGAAAAGCTTATTTTCTCTACTTTCAAATGCAACAAACAGAAAAGCTCTATCATGTTTCTGTATGAAGTTATAGCCGTTAAAAGTCAGTAGTTAGGACGTCAAATTTCAGAGAGGGGAAAATAGTATTTGCAGTTTAGGCAGCTATACAGGTGTCGAGGGTTTAACAACCATATCAATTAAAATTTAGCACATAAAACATGAAACTCAACATGAAACAGGTGTGAAAATTGTTTAGAAATGGTTTTACCATCAATATCTTAAACAACAAAATTTGACTTCCAACCACCCGCTAAACTTTAAAAGCCTATATCTTAAAACAAGGTCTTTCAATTTACGACTCATTTAGACTTATTTACTGTTTCTTCAAATAAATCACTCTACAAATACAATCAAATTTTACACTGACATCAGGATGTGTCTGCCTACCTGCTTTTTTTCATGCACAGGGCTCCTTTAAGTCATCTTTACGGACGAGCAAAAAGCGGAAGGCGTCACTGAAGAAGCGGCGGAGCAAAGAAGACTCAAAGCCTTTTATTCTGAAGCCGATCCCAAGTCCTCTCCTCAAACCTGTGATTGTGTTCATCAACCCGAAAAGCGGTGGAAATCAGGGGGCAAAACTCTTTCACAAATTCTGCTGGCTGCTCAATCCACGTCAAGTGTTTGATCTCACTCAGGGAGGGCCTAAGTATGGGTGAGTTAAAAATCACCGAAATGCGAGCCCAGTTGCTAAATATGACCCCATGTTCCAACCCTTATGTTTCTCACTGTGGTAGCAACATAGATTCGAAAGCAAAACCCTAAAGTCGTGGTTGAAAGGTGAAAACAAGAAAGAGTTTCCAGTTATATGGCTCAACTAATCAGGCAGGTTATTGATACCACATTGCCCCGATTACAGTGTCCTTTTGTTTTAGAAATCAAATTTTACATTTTTTTTAACAACCTCTCTGGGTTTTGCTGCCATTCACAATTAGCAGTAATCTAGAATTATTGATATTTTTTTAACAGTTTTTAAAAGTTTTAAATCAACAGCTTTCACTGCCACGGACAAACAAAAAGCACTATCTGCCGAGTAAACTATATGAGAGTTACTGCATTTCGTTTGTCAACGGCAGAATAGGTAACAACTTACAGATTAGCGTCAATTAGTCACTGCTGGCTGCTCAAGCAATACTGTTAAAAATCTTAATGATGAATTTGCAACACTTTTTTTACTTTGCTTTATTCATGAATTGGCTAGAAAATTCAGTGGAGATCCCTTAACCCTTAGCACTATCATTGGAATAACTCAATCAGTTATGTATTATGACTGAGGTTTTTAAACAAAATTTTTTTCATCATTTTCCTCAGACTGGAGCTGTACAAAAAAGTGCCTAACTTGCGTATCCTGGCGGCGGGAGGCGACGGAACTGTGGGTTGGATTCTCTCAACAATTGACAGTCTTGGGTTATCTCCCCCACCTCCAGTGGGCATCCTTCCTATTGGCACAGGCAATGATCTGGCCAGAACTCTTAACTGGGGTGGGGTAAGTTTATCAAGTCATGCCTTACTGGTGTCTCAGTTAAGTTATGGGAAAAGGGCGGAGGGAGGGGGGGTAATTATAAACACAAAAGGCCTAAGACAATATTGATGTACATTCTATCATTTGTTCAAATAATTTAAGCTGAGTATGATCAAGTGTTAGACAATACAGTAAAATGCTTTTGGTTGGGGACTTAACTCCAACAATGTATTTTTCTTTATTGGTGGCCGTGAAGTTGTTCATTTTGTTCTTTCTTTTTTTTTTTTGCTTTTGGAGACGAACATAATTTTTTTCTGCATATGGTATCTGTTCTTGGTTTATGAGTACTTTAATTTAGTGTGAATTTTGAAGTGTTTTTTTTTCTACTCAAAAGCATTAACATTTAGTAACTAAAACAGTTGCCCCTTTGATTTCTTTACACATTGATCTATTTATTCTCTTCTTTCAAAATTCAGATACAAGTACTAAAACCTTGTCTGTCAAATATCAGTATCTACATATACAAGTAGAGAACATTTTTTCCACGGGGCATACTCCTCTGGTTATTTCTGACTAATTTGTACCAATCTTTGTTTATCACATTTTCTTTAACTCAACACACATTATATATTGACACACCAGTTATCTCATTTCTGTTCTGACAGGGTTACACAGATGAACCAATCTCCAAAATTTTATGCAACATTGAAGATGGGCAGGTTGTTCAGTTGGACAGGTTTGGTCTTTACCTATTATTATCTTTGTCCCTTACTTTTTTTCTTTTTCATTGTGTCTTAAAAAAATGTTGTTGAGTCTCATGTCTTTTTTTTTTTTTTTCTTTTTTTTCTTCAGTTTTTAACAAAGCGGTTGTTCTTGTTTTTTATCTTTTGAATTTATTTTTTTACAGCTTTCTTCATATTTATATCAAATGGATGCAAGATTGAAAACAAAAGAGTCTAAACTATATGAAATGAAGTCATGCTTAGCATTTACTTCACTAGGGTATTTTCTAGTACCCAAGGATCTATTTCAAGGAATTTTCATCCCTTTTGATGTACAAGGTATTTTAAGATATGTTTTATTTTTTTTTCAAAAAAAGTATTATGTAAACTTCTGTTTCTATTGGTATTTTGTATCTGTACCATTCTTTGCAGTCCATCTTTCAGGGATTTGCAAATAACACTCATGAAATTATTTACTTTAAATTTAATACAAATTAACACCAGCCAATAACTGAATACCTGTTTCAGGAAATTCAAATCTATATTTTTATTGTAAACATATTATTTTTTTTCTCTAAGATTAAAGCAAGGCAGTTGATCTGAAAAGAAATTAGTGGTTGCAGGACAGATTAACAAAGTTCATCTCAAAAAGCGCAAATTACAAGCAGTTGTCATGTTGCCTGCATTAAATTAAATATATGCTGGCCATTGTCAGTACGTGATGGGCATTGTTAGGTCATGGCGCTATCCCTCCTATTATTGAGTCTATAAATATGTTTGAACCTCAGGTGGAACATCAAAGTGATGCCTAACGAATGCTCAGACGGGGATGCAGGCGGGGAGGAGATGCTGGCCGACAACCTGCCTCTAGATGTATTTAACAACTACTTCAGTCTCGGTGCAGATGCTCATGTAGCGCTAGAGTTTCATGAGTCTAGAGGTAAAAAGATTGGTTGGACTGCTTGTAACAATTTAGGAATAAATAGTGGAGGCAGCCACTGTGCAAATGTTGGAATTGTCTGCTTTTAGTATGATTCAAACCTTCGACTTATAGTAGATTTGACTGCTTGTAAAATTTTAGTGGTAATACTTGTAATTATAAGTGTTTGTATAGGACAGAAATTTTCTTTGTTTTTAGTAAAATTGCCACAATTTGAGGATTTTAGCTTATCAACCTATCGCTTTTTTTTCCTGAAAATTTGTTTTTCATGCTCAAATATATATGTCTTGTATCCAGTGTGAAAATAAATTGGATGGTTCAATTTTCACAATACAAATTATTGATCATTTGAACAATGCAGTTTTCTGAGCTTGTAAATGTTAAAAACTGCATGAACTTATGAAATGTGGAAAACAGATGTTTGAAATTCTTTTAATTTAAATTATACAGAAAAAAGAGGACAAATCTACTTTTCAAAACTTTTTCTCAAATAAAAATTTCTGGCATGTGGCTCATTTGCACTAGCCATTTGACATATGGCGTTATCAAATTCACTAACCTTATTTTTGTAAATACTCTGTCAATAATAATCTCAAGCTTGCTCCTTATATTAGTTTCATGGTATTTTTTTATTTTTTTTAGCATTTTCCTTGTCATTATCTCAGTTTTATTGCTTAAAAGGAAAACATTACTCGTTTTGAAATTTAGATGTACACATGTTTCTCAATGTGTTTTCTTTTTTTTTCAGAGGCAAACCCAGAAAAGTTTAACAGCAGGTTCCGCAACAAAATGTTCTATGCAGGAGTAAGTTGAATTTCCTTTGGTTTTCAGGGCCATGATTTCTCTTGGAGAAACTTTAAAAAAAAAAAATCCCATGTAGCTGTAGAGCTAACCAATACATAAAACTTGTAAAAGTTAAGTATGAACTATGAAGAAATCAAATAAGGAAAAATAAGATAACCATTTCATAAGGGGCAGGTTACTCTGGTTTTGAAAGATGACAAAATCTGCTAAGTACATATAGTTGAGAACTATACCAGGAATGTTTCTTTTTTTCTCCAGGTGGGAGGGCGAGATCTACTTAAGCGTAGCTGGAAAGGATTTGCTGAACACATCAAACTTGTGGTGAGTTTTGAATTGTGATCCCTCACATTAAAAAAAATTATGGTTATAGTCTTCTACCGCCAAAGGCAGCAACACTTTACAACTTTACCCCAGCAGGCCATAATAAGTTACAACTCATGATTCAGAGCATCACAGTATATGACTGTCTATTCGGCGCTTGTATACTAGCATTCCTCAAAGTTTGAGCTCTGCCTGTGGCCAGGTGTCTATTTTACGGGTGGGTGGACAGAGGAAAGCTTTGACAAGTTTTTCCTTTAGAAGGCAATTATTACTACATGAGTAACGAATGGGAATCTATCCCGCAACCGCTGGATCACGACTCCAATGAGCAAACCTCTGAGCCACACTGCCCCAGAATGTAGTCATCAGATCAATGCTTTGTGTGCGGAAAGTTCCCAGTTAATCCGTAGTTTGCTTTAGACAACTTTAAAAAAATTGGTTATCTGAAATATAAAATATAGAGCAGGTTGTTGGTAGTCATGATAATGTGTATTGTTATAAGAAAAAAGTGTTCTCTTATCTGTAGCAAAAAATAAGAGAGAGATAAAACAAAGGAATTTTATACTGAGAGGAGACAAGCAGAGCTTTAGGTTTTCTATTGATTTGTCAGTGTGGCACACATGATGATATACCTGATGACATATACATTTTTAATTTTAGTAGTAAATAAAGGTAGTATAAACATGCCTTAAAGATAACTTGGTTTTCATTATGATAGATATTTTAATTTGGTTCTATGATGTAAATTATCATTTTGTCACTTTCTTAAAATGCACTCTTCAGTGTGATGGCATTGATCTGACCCAGAAGATTCAAGATATGAAACTGCATTGCCTTCTTATTTTAAACATTCCTAGGTAAGAAGATACCACAAGAGTTGTGCTGTGTGGCACATTAGAATTTTGCTTAATCCTTGGTTTAAATTATTACCAATGATAATTCTTTTTTTTTTCAACTATTCAAATTTATTACGCTGTTCTATCAAACACATTTTTTATCTTTATGTTGTGAATGTTTATTTTCCATAGTGCTAAAATCTTTTTAATAACCTATAATATAATACGTCTCCTGTAACCAGTCCGAATGAAGTCAGCTTTGCAACTTTTGCATTACAAGATGTTTTCATCATTGGACTTTTGAACTGCATGAAAGTTATTAAAATTTTGAATGAAGGTATCAAAACTTCTTTTGTTTGCAATATGGATAAATTGAGGAATACATTTACTTTTATGAGGCGTTTTTTTTAAATTAAAATTTAAGACATATGACTCAGTAGTAGGCGTATTGTATGTGAGACTTATTTACTTTTTCTTGTTCGAGAAAAGTATATTTTATTATCGTATTCACACAAATGAGGTACAAAAGTACCCTAGTAGGTCTTTTTATGTACAGAGGAACCCCTCAATTTAGACCCCCTCAATAAAGACCACCCTTTTTATATGACTTAAAATTTGAAAACATAAGTAGAGTAATTTAACGCCTGAACTAAGGCCCTCCCCCCTCTTATTCACCTGTTTTTGTCAAAATTTGTCTAATTCTTTATTGACAAGTTCCACTGTATTTTGAATGTCAAAAATGAATGGGAAATAAGTTCTGAAATATGATGCATTCCTCAAAAAATGTCTTTCAAGCTGGTATGCGTATTTGGTTTGACAAAGAGTGGTCAAACATACTGACCAGTGTTGACTGTTGTTTTTTTTGGTGCAATTTGGAGCATGGTGGGTGGGGTACTTTTGTCACCTCAACTTAAATGGAAGACATAACATTGCTAGTGCAACTTTGATGTTAAGCTCTTTGATCTATCGACTTTATCATTTAAAATTCTTCAGCTAGCAATGTTTTCACAGGTTTACTGACCCACAATTTTGAAAATTTGTGCCTTATGTTACCTATTCTGAAAATTAAAATGCTGAAATTCTCTTTTAAAAAAAATTTACAACAGATATGCCAGTGGCACACTACCTTGGGGAAACCCACATGCTGTTGGCTTTGAACCGCAGAACCATGACGATGGATACTTAGAAGTGATAGGCTTCACCTATTCCTCTTTGGTAAAATATCATTGGTTTTTTTTACAGATGTTTGTGCTTGGTGCTTATATGTGTGTGGAATAACTTTAAGTATAACCATTAAGTAAAATTGCATAGAAAATAATCAATGCTTTGTTGAACTAATAGCAAATTTTAATGTTACCATTATTATCTTTACTACACACAAATACAGTATTATGAAAATACAAT
>BMAT01012938.1:108394-133731 GCA_019649035.1 Elysia marginata
AAAATCTATTGCTTTGTTATTTTTTGTACTTGTAAAAATAGAGACTTTTGGACATGGCTGCCTTGAAAAGGTTTATTCTTGTTATATATATATGGATGTTAGCAGACCAATTACTGCTATGTCTTTATCTTGAACACTTAACAAAGTACATAGATGACTAAGGACCTGCCTCACACTCTCCCCTTCGCCCAAACTTTGCTGTTGACCACTGATCTCAACGAATTATTGAGAAAGGCAACTGCTCTGGTTTTCAAACCATTGCAATGCTGCCCGGGAGAAACGGAAAGCAGTATCTGCAGTGTAAACCATATGAGAGATACTGCGTTTCGTTTGTCCACGACAGAATGATTCATTGTAGCCTTTATGAAAGTTTTTTTTTTTATATGATATGCTTACAGTATGCTACCATAAAAACGTGTTTAGGGATAAAAAAAAATACTGTATCCTGTAATAGTTTATAGACTTTGTATAGAAAAGTAATCACAAAATTTCGCATTTTGATCAGCATAACTCCTTTTTTGTAGTAAAGTCTACTGACAACGGTTCATGGGCTAGAAATGCGTATCTTTTATCATCTTCTATTAAATACCTTTACTTACATGATATACATGCACTTAGTAGAACACCTTGAATAGTGATTGTTACTGTAATTATGTTAAAAAAATCTTTGCATTTTACCGCATTAGGCTATGGTCCTTTCACGTGCAGCGTGAGCCATGCTATAGTCAAGTACCGTTTCTAACCTAGAGAGTTTGTAATGATTGTCTATAGTATATACGTGCGTTATCTGCAGTATAGACCAAATGTGAGATACTGCACTTTGATTGTCAAGGACAGCACAAGAAAAAAAACCCAACCAGATCACAACCATTTAAACGGTTGGCCACCAATACTTAAAACCATAATGATGCGTAGGCGTAACACGAAAGGGTCATATTCTTGACAAAGTCCTTTAGCTATCTATATATTTCAAGAAGAAACCTTTTCAACATGAAGCCAAAATCAATTTTGATTATCTATTCTGAACTGCCACTGCATGCGCTCACTGCCTCCACAACCTCCCCCTCCCATGTGGCTTCAGTATGAGAACAAGACTATGCACCAGTTAGTACATAATGAAACTGACTTATACCTACAGCGAAATCCTGGTAAAGTCAACACATGGGGATCGAAAAAATGTTTTGACTTTAAGCAAGAGTTGGCTTTCACCTTTACAAAAAATATACAAGATTTGACTTTGAAACTCAGTTGACTTTAAGGAAGAGTTTCCCTCAAAGGTGTGACTTTAAGTGGATTCTTCGTGATTGGTGTGAGATTGTGTATCAAAAGTGCGTGATGTTTTTATGTACATGTACGTATGAACATAGCAATATAAAGTGGTGCACAGCTGTAGGGACATAACGGTAACCTACCGTCTTATTGCTTTTTTTTAATGCAAACGGAATCGCCGGTCGCATTTCAAGGGTCTGTCTCATCTTGCTAGCTTGGTTGGGCGTGGTCTTCGGGTGGTTGGTAGTGGGCGTGGCCTAGAACAGCCCAGGGGACGCCAGTTTTAGTCCTGATTTTGCCTTTTTCAGCCCACCGTCCACCGTGCCCGAGCGGCTGCGCATCCAAGTGAGCCGCATCGGCATGGCGGACTACGAGAGTCTTCACTTTGACAAGGATAAGCTCCGCCTCGCCTGTAAGTTGCCTTGGTAGAAGGAGTCTATGGGGATAGGCGGGGCTTAGTATACCCTTTCCAACGCCCCGCCTCCCTACCTTCTCTCCTGACACTGACTGACCGAGCCATATATATCATTCGAGTTGGTTCATGTACCCGATTTTTATTTCATTTCTCCTCACACAGGTAACATTTTTCCCTCCTCACACACAGCTTTATATTACGTTTCCTTACAATCTATTGCTTAGTTCAAATAGATGAGGTGTCGGCGCAGCTTGTTCTAGAAGTCCATTTTAGCTTTGCAGAATGAACTCTAGCTAAACCAGATTGAAACCTTTAAACCGCTACCTTACATGCCTTTTTTTCTCCTCGAGCACTCCATTTTAGCTTTAGAAATCAGATTGAAACCTTCGTATCCTCCTCTAGGTATACATGCCTTTTCTTCGCACTCCATTGTAGCTTTGCAGAATGAATTCCAGATAAACCGGATTGAAACATTTAAACCGCTTTTCTTACCCTCCTAGGCATACATGCCTTTTCTTCTCCTTGAGCACTCCATCTTACCTTTCCAGAACGAACTCTAGATAAACCGGATCGAAACCTTCAAATCGCTTTTCTTCTCCTCTAGGCATACCCCTTTTCTTCTCCTTCGAGTATGAATTTTTCGCGATTCTTCACTTTTGTTCTTAACAATTAATATATAGCGTCTTTGTTAAATGATTGCAGGAAAGAACTTTGATTTTCTTTCAATAATTATCAATCATATCAGAATTACTAACCTTTCTGAATATTTTATTGCTATTGCTATAGTCCTATTGCTTCTTGCATGCCCCATCTCTCTCTCTCCCTCTCAATTCCCTGCTTATCTACTAATCTATAAGCGCGTTTCTTAAATATATAAGCGCACGATGTATATACCCACTGCACGTTTTCTTTAGATAAGCAAATGCTTGCCTCTTATACCTTGGGTGGGCCTATTATACATTTCTTGAAGTCTTTTTTTTTACCGACAAGGAAGTTAGCACCGTAGCGGGTAGCACGAGTAGAAAGATAATTTGTGAGTAGCACTCTTACGCTTATTTGTTGACATTTGGCATTTTTTTTACATAGCTGCTCAACTTTTTCTCAAATACGATAATTTTGTTTATAGGATGAAGAAAATACAGCGCAGAAATTTAAAAAAAATGGTATAAGTGTAGAGTAATTATTCAGGTTTAAAAAGACAAAGCATTTAGAGCTAAATTGTTACCTTTAAAACGTGAATATTTTTTTTTATTTACCCTTGTAAAGTTTGTCGACAATCACGAGTATTTTCCTAGAAAAACTGCCCCTAACGATATTCTTAGAAAAAAAAAAAACAATTTCGGAAAATTTTTATAATCTTTTATCTTGCTGAGTTCTCAAGCCAATGTAATTTTAAAAAAATCAGCATACCTACACCCTGGGTGTGATACTTTTGTAAGTTACTTGGGATTATCTTCTTCGTTTTATTTTTGTATTTTCGAAAGTTTTTGAGGCAAGACTTCTTGAATAATGTGTTAAAAAGCGAAGATGAAACTTTTTTATTGATCAAATTAAAGTAAGTCTTTGTGCCATACATTAGTATTTCTAAGTTTAAAATACAGCACCATTAAAGTAGGATTAGTTGATCAGTTGTATTTAAGTGATTTTTAGACAGATTTCGTTTCCATAAGATTTATGCTTATATCACTTCAAGTCGTAAAATTTGGTTTTAATTAATTCCACGAAGATACAACAACCAAAGAAAAGGAATAATGTACCATAAACTTTAATTCTTAACGGTGAAAATACCGTGGCATAGCAAATTAATTTTGTATCAAAGAGATATGGAGAAGATAAAGCTGAGTTCTAGTGTTTATAACCTGTTCAGATAGATTAAAATGTTAAATTTCATCACTAAAATGTGAGTGTCCATAAATTAAAATTTTATGAATACGTTATTTTCAATCTTTTTAGATAAAAAACTGCAAGGAAAGGTGGTGCGGTTCATGTATAATTATGCTTATCCTAACCTATTCTTTTGACTTGCAGGGTTATGTTGATCGTATATATGATATGTTTTTATTATGATTTTTTTTCATGAAATAAATGTGTCAATTTACAAATCGATCATGGATTTCATCGATATGAAACTTTTTCATACATAAATTAAGCTTACGAAGATTCTTAAATCTATGTTGATAAGAATTTTCCTATTTTTTTTTAAAACTCAATCTACTTAACACGACTTAAATAATAACTTTCGAAAGAAATAACAAGGGGCTAACAATTTGGAAAGGCTGGTGCATTGGACGGCTCTGAGTGGACAAGTTAATAGAATCATCACATCACCATAAAATTCCTCTTTATTTATTGAAGTTAAAGTTGATTTTTATTTTGGATTTAAAAACTTTGAAAAAAATATTGATGTACCTTTTGATACACTAAAATAATTATACTTAACTTATCCTACACCGTTTATCAAACTGCCTCTGTATTATTCCATATTATAATTTCGAGTAATTGCTTTCTTTTATTTAAGAGAAATTTGTCTAAGATAGAAAAAAAATGTGAAGGAATGTTGACACGACAAGTTTTACCCCCCTCCCCCCTTTGCTCCTTGCCCAGTTTCCTTGTTTATAGTTCTCCTAATGTAACGCTCATATTCATGTCCATTTATAACATTGGTTGAAAATTGAAATTCACGTTCAAACTTTAAATCTTAGCTCAACCCTTTTATTTTTATGTTGATGAATAAACAGCGCAGTACCTCTCAAGTTTAGAAACAAGCAAAGAATTAATTTACTATTCTCCTCATGGCTAAGCATTAAGAAAGACATCGCCGACGTTCATAAATGCCCTAGTTTGTTATCACAATATTTGATTTCTTTCAAATCATCTGTACTTTTTACGTTTGATTTCCATTCTCTTTATACATATTACATATTGTACGTGGCGCTTTTCATGTTGTTCATTTCTGACTTTCACCCAATATTTATGTTGATCATGACCTGGGTTGAGACTAATCACCTTGAAACCTGTGTTAACAGCCGTACCTTTAGGTATCATAGTGGTGGACAACAACGCAGACCTGGAGCACGTGCGGGAGGAGATCGACAAGGTCCTGGCGGTGAGTGCCCCCCCCCCCTGCATTTTATTTTCTTTTAAGGCTCCTTTCACACGACGTGTTTGCCATACTAAAACCACGTACGGTTTTCTACACCGGAGACTTTGAACAAATTTTGTCTCTTTATATCATTAATTTATGTAATCATCTGTTCACACGGACGCGTCACTTTGTGAAAAAAAAAAGGACCACAGCCGTTTAACGGGTCCGTTACTAATGGTTAACGTAGAACCACACCGGCGTCCAGACCGACAACGGCCTAGGCCTAAATATCAATGAAAAGATGGGCATTGCTGTAGTTCAGGCCACGCACCTCCTCCCCCCTAAATAAAAAACAAAATGGAAAACAAAGTAAAGCACAAAAAAAATAAACCAACCAAAAACAAAACAACAACAAAAAAACAACAACAAAAGAACCACAGGGTGGGATTTGACTGTTGGCTCCACATTGGTGTTGTTCTACCTTCCGCCGTAATGAATAAATAGTGGAGGCAGCCGTGACGACTGCCCAATCAAATGGTTGGAAGATTTTAAAGGTATGATATTAGCGGAAGGAGAGAAGTAGGCTTTTAAGTGAAAATGCCCAGAATGTTTGCCTTTAGTATGATTCCAACCTTCGACTTATAGATTTGAGGAGTGTAGTGTCGACATGGTATAAACTGTTTCTCAAAGTGGCAAGGCGGTGGGTGCCGAAGCTTACTTTACTTACTTTTTCCGTCCGCTTGTACCGTTAGGTGCCGAAGCATCTAGTGTAAATCGAAGGTTCGAATCATGAGGCTATGTAATAATAGAAATAAAATAATTGCTTTAGTTATTATAGGGATAAGTGAGTAAATAAAATGTCAAACTTGTGTGTAAAATTACAGTAGCGTAAATACAAAAAAATGCTACAATTTGCGTTCGTGATACAAATTTGAGACGAATTCTAATGCCGCTCAAAAGAATTGGAAGATCTGAGGTGCATTTTCAAATGATTAAATCTAGTGAGGTTCTTTCTTCTTTTTTCATTTGGTAGTTATGGATACCATTCCGTGATTTGGTTAATTTCTGTAGAATGTTGTGTTTTCTGATTGTATTTTTTCCAGAACCAGAAAAATGCGCCCGATTCTGAAAATACAACGAACTTATCATCCCAGTGGTGCTTTCTGGACTGTAAGTTGACAGCTAAATAGTCTATTATGTACATTTTTTTCAAAAGCTAATAGTAATAAGAACAACCATAATAATAGTATTAATAATAATGATTATAATTATAATAATATAGATAATAATAATGATGATATTAATAATAATAATAATAATAATAATAATAATGATAATAATAATAATAAATGATGATGATGATGATGATGATGATGATGATGATGATGATGATGATGATGGTGCTGATCGTGACGGTGGTGGTGGTCGTGATGATGTAATAATAATAATATTAATAATAATAATAATGATAATAACGATAACAATAATAAAACTGCCAAACATGTTATGATAAAAGATTATTTATTTTACAGCCCTTATACGCGCTTGGCAACTTATACCAGAACACCAGCATTAAATTGACCTAATTAAACTGCAAGAAAACCCTGGTTAAATGGCACAATTATTACGAATACCAAATAAACAGCTGTACCCTTAACTTATGAGTAAAGCATGTGGGCTACATCAATTTAAAACTATCTAGCGATTGTTCTAATCAGTTAAGTATGTACGAAAATTAGGATATACAAAGTCAATTGAACTACCCAAATTGTGCTTTACTGTTTATTTTTTGTACGACTTATGTGTACTATCACTTAACTGTGCATAACTACAGTGTGTACGGAGATTGGTGCATTCAAATTCAAACGAAATATTGCATGCAGCATTACAAAATGAGTCGAGTTCAGGTGATATTTTTACTGATAAAATCGGTATTTTCTCTCAAAGGATCATAATTTGAGAAAAGTTTTTGAAAGACTGTAATGTATTTTATCATAATCCATAAACCATTGAAATTATGGTTGGAAATAAGATAATCAAGTTGGGATTTGGTTGTTAATATCTTTAAACCGTTTTGTAACTTTAAACCTCTGATGCATTATGTTCTCACTTTCTCGAGAATGGTTTAGACTGATTTCCTATCTTCCAAATGGATAACTTGGGTCATAAATGAGATATAATAATCCTTTCTCATATCTTCTAGATATTTCAAGGACTTTTCAAAGAAAGTATAGTATAATACTAAATGTAAAAAATTCAGCAACTGCAGCTCATTTTAAGATGCTTCTACACTTTTATATGTACTGTATGTCTATTGTTTATTTATTAAGTTACAACCGTCTGCAGTCAACAAGGATAGGACCTGTGAAATTTGAAAAATAGGTAGAAAATAGCATTTGAAGATTGGGAAACTGCAAAGGTGTTAAGGCCTTAGCAACCGTACGGATTAAAATTAAACACATAAAACGTAAAAGTTTAACATGAATTAGGTTTGAAAGCTATTTAGAAATGGTTTTAGCGTCAATATAAAAAATAAAAATTTTTTTTTTTTTTACCCCTGAACACCCACTAAACTTTAAAAGCCAAGATCTCAAAACTTAACCATTCAACTTACTACTCATTGAGACAGAATGCGAGACATATATTTTAATGGTTGATTTATATGTTGTATTCAGTAACTTTATGTACACTTTTGTACACAGTGATATACCTGTTAACGTAGACTTAAGTTTGTTAAGAAATTGTGTAAAGCGCTTCGAGCTCCAACTGAGTGAAGGCGCGATAAAAAAAACAGCTTATCATGAATATTATTATTGTTATTGTTATTATTATTATTATTATTATTATTATTATTATTATTATTATTATTATTATTATTATTATCATTATTATTTTTATTGTTGTTGTTGTTATTATTATTATTATCATTATTATCATTATTATTTTTATTGTTGTTATTATTATTACCATTATTATTGTAATTGTTATTATTATTTTACTATCACTAATTATGTCCTACTCCAGCTACTACGGCCGAGCGGTTTTTCCGTATCGACAAGGCTCAAGAAGCCCTGCACTACATCACCGACATCTCCTCCGAGGACCTCTACATCCTTGACCCCGGGTTGACCTCTTCAACGACCTCCGCAGCCTTGGCCGCTGCGGCCACGCCCAACGGCAACGGGCACCACGCCCCGCGCGAGATGACGCTGCGCGGCAACGGTGCCGTGACGGGAGGGGAGGACGGTTCGCTTACGCTCAACTTTACGTTCCCGGTGACGCCGCCCAAGTCGCCGAATCTGTTACGGTGAGTAGGGCTGTGGGGTGGAGAGAGAGAGAGAGAGAGAGAGAGAGAGAGAGAGTGTGTGTTGTAGAGATAAGTCTTAAAGTGAGCAAAAGAAAGAAATTGAATGAGAGTGTACATGAGACAGAGAATGAACGAGACAGTGAGGGAAATAGAAAAAAAGTCGAAAGAGAATGAGAGTAAAAGAGAGAAACAGAGTTATAGACTGATAGAGAGGGTCTAATTGGTCAACATGTAAGTTTTTTCTTCTTCTTGAATTCTGACTATGGATGCGTTGTTATTTATTTATTAGCTTTTTTTTACACGAGTGAGCATGCTTAGTAATATGGCAGTTGTAAGAATGCACATTACATCACACTAAAATGGTTCATAAATTTTCTTTTTTTTTCGTGTATTTTCCTTCTGCATACCATCTCTCATTTCAAGTTTAGTCTAGTCAGATGCTTCCATAACTCTGCTTTATTGGTAAAAATATATGTCAACAGAGAAGTTGGTTTTACTTGATTAAAATCAGTGCTCGCTGACCACAGAAAATTGCAAGATGTGGCACTTTTTAACAACTTCATTCTTCATTCACCCTGTACCGGCTCTGTGGCCTAGCGGTAAAGACACTCGCTCAGAGATCGGGAGGTGCGGGTTCGATCCCGGGCCGAGTCAAACCAAAGACTTTAAAATTGGTATTAGTAGCTGATCCGCCTGGTGTCTGGCATTATGGATTTAGTGCTAACTCTGGTCGGCCCGGTGTCAGGATAATGTGACTGGGTGTGGTGTATGCAGCGCTCCGTACATCACAGTGTGGCAACACGCCTTCAATTGTCCCAAACGCCGTCTCTGATATAACCTTGTAGTTGAAAAGAGACGTTAAAATTCAAACAACCAACCATTCACCCTGTTAATTTGACTAATTGTGTTCAGCTGTTAACAAGCCAATGGCATTGTTTTTATTTTATTTTATTTTTTTTATAAGTTTGGACTTATTTTAGTACAATAGCATGTTGTTCTAAATATTTTAAGCCACAGGTAGTAAGGATGTACACAGACTGATGTTATAGAACACTAACAAATAACTTATTCCTCGATAGTTATCAACTCACGCCTTTTTAGATGTAGACCAATCCGTTGAAATTCAAATGAGATATTAGATGGATAGGTAGAAGTTAGTGTCGTTTGTATCATTGTTTTTTTCCCCTTTTTTGTTTTTCCTCTCTCTCGTTCCTGGCAGACTGTTGAGGTGAGTGGTTTGAGGCTACTTAAGACAGCTCTTTTCTCCGCCTCTTTCTTCACGTATTTTAAGTATTTAAAGAATAGTTAAAAACCATGTCTTTCTCTCAGATGAAAAGTTTTGAGGGTCGATTCTGGAATTTTGAGATGTTTGCGTCCTCAATACAAGTCGACATCTAGAAAACAAAATTTTACTTTTAGCAACTTAGATTTGTTTCTGTCAACGCATAAATTTCAAGCTTCTCTTAAGACTAAAGAAGGACAAAGAAACTTTACAAAATAATTCACAGTTGAAAGGGAACGAAGCCAATTCCAGAAAATAAAAGCTGACATAAAACGCAACGTTTTGGTCTTTGAAGGCGCTTGGAGAACACGAATGTTTCTTCATAATCATTACTTGGTTGAATAAAGAGACTTTAATTTATTTTTCGTTTTTTTTTTTTGTAAAGCGTCAAGCTCACCGACTGAGAACAACTAAATGTTACTGTCCTCTTATGTCATCATAGTTTTGTTTTCCTTAGGTGCATATGTTAGTTTAAAATTCCATGACCAGCCATAGATGCAGCCATAAACGTTCAGTCATTTATGAGGTCAATAACTGCTTCAGTTGAGCGGGTGGGGGGGGGGGTGGATCTTCGTTAAAAATCTCTTAATGTGGGTCTTTACTGATTATCCGTTGTATTGCCTTAATATTTTCTTTAAAATTCTTTACGTGAAACTTTTTATGCTGAGAGAAAAGTACTTTGAAACTGTTCATCATCATTATCATCATTTTCTTCATTTCATTTTAGACCTTTTTGAGTTCACACAACATCACTGTAACCACGCCACTTTATTAACTCTTACCGATAGGATTTCTCTCAAGTTAAGTTCTTTTTAAACCTTGCGTTTTTAAAACGGGGCTCTCTTTTCATCTTTCAGTGTACAAAAGTTTCTTTTTTAATATTTTCTTTGAGGGGGTGGCGAAAGAGAGAATAGGCTCTAACTATGCTACTTAATTTATTTTGTTTGTTTTAACTGCATTGAACAAAATGTATTATATAGATGCTTTACCATTTCCCAGTTGTTCATTTTTTAATACTCTATCATTTCCCGTTGAAAGTAAGCGCTGTCTGTATGTTCATGTGTAGGCATGTATGTTTCGTTACCTACCGTTATAACCTTTGAGTTTCCATATTATGAATTTCTTTCGTTTCTTTTTTTTTTTTTGTTTCGCCTAATAGGATCCTGTTGTTGATTAGGTTTTCTTTAGTTTTTTTTTTTTTAAGTTTTTTGACAATATTCTGGTTTTCTAAAAATCCCGTTTATTTCATTGTTCGTTTATGATTGCTTGTGTGCTTTACATTTTTGGGCTAGGTTCTGAAACCAGGGAAATTTTTAAAGGTTCGTTTTGCCTTCTTTATAGAGGAAGGGTGCAATAGCTTGAACTGCAAGGGCTGAGTGTAAAAAAAAACTTATAAAACTTTCATTTCATTAAATACGCATGTAAAAGAAATTTTATGGAGAGAGGGAGGAGGAGTGCGCTCAATTTGTTTGTTAAAAATTCATATTTTTTTCAAAGAATGTTGATGGCATCGTGTATGGATGGGTTTATTCCTCATTTCTTACAAGAGCTTTACTGGGGTTGAATATAAGAGGCAATCAGTGACTTAAAAAAAAACAACAAAAAAAACAGGGCTTGATTAAACAGACCAGGTGGGTCGTCGTCAATATGTTGTTGCAGAGTGTCACAATGAACAGTAGTTTGACGACTGTATTGCATGTTTATTAGTCATTACCAAGATTTGCATGATCCTTCAAAATCCTCTGTGAGTTACGCTTTTAAATTGTCCAAGGTACGTTATCCTCTCAGATGCTTTCTTGCGATTGCTAAAAAATTTTGCCTTTTTATCTTCAAAAAATGAACAATGTTCTCGCCTCAGTGCTCAGTACTCAGTGGAATTGTAATTTTTTCAGTATTATTTGGTCATACGTGTTTAGTTTTCTTCAATGGGGGTTTCAGGCTTCACTATTTATTCTCAGGTTTGTCCATAAGATTCTCCTAGTTTTGCAGAAGCTTGCCCGTTGCCCTCAGAGTCATAGCATTGAGGCTGAACATTTCTTTTTTACCCCCGTACGATTGTCTTTTCGTGTCGGTAACTCTTCGGGTGTCCGTGTCTTGGTCTGTGTGCTTCCCGTTCTCCTTTGTACCTGTATCTACCTGGCCTGTGCCAACACGCTAAGAGATCTCTGCTCATGTTGGTCTGGTCTTTCACCGCTAATTTCGTCCCCCTCCCCCCCAAAAAAAAAAAAACAAAAAAAAAAACAAAACAAAACAAAACAAAAAACCCCAACCAATGTCTTTCCTCTTCGGCCAAAGCAGGCGTGTGAGCGATCCCCAGCACATGGTCACCTGGAGTCCGCTTATGTGAGTCACGTGGCTGAATGGGGTCCATGTCTCTATGTCTCTCGTTCAGCGTTTGCACTGTAATTATCGTTGCTGTTCAGTAAGCAAAATGATGTTGACTGTTTGTTTTGAAGAATACGGCTTATTAGTGTTCATGCTTTTAAGGTACATGATTGTATTTCAATATCCGTGCTTTTGATATCCGGGTCAGCAGTTTTTGTTTAAGTACGATCAGAGTGGCGGAGATCTTTGACCCAAGCATGATAATTAGTACCGTAATGGTCCTTTCATGTGACGCTATAACGCACATAAGTCAATAACAATTTCGGACCAGGGGCTTTGAACACATCAATATATCACCTACACCCTTTTCACCAAGGCGCACTAACCATGAGAAAACAAAAAAACGGATTGCAGGCGTTTAACCGGTCCATCGGCAATACTAAACCTCATAATGGTAAAATTATAGTTACGTCCTGTGAAAAGGCCATGAACTTTTAAATTGCAATTAGCGTTGCTGTTACGGAAAGATATGCCTATGCTGTCAAGAATACGGCTTGATTGTGATGATGCTTGTTAGATGCTGTCAAAAGCGATGCTGTTGCTGACCGGTTGGAAAGATTTCTTAAGATGGGTACAGTCCATTTGAGCTAGTGCCATTTTAGCCACCACTGAAACGAAGCCTACGATTTGAGGCACAGAGATGCCAGTGTTGATTAAAGTGCATGTAAAGAATGGGTTTGATAAGCAAGTGTTAAAATACTTGCCTCATCCATTCGCACAAGTGTATTAACCCGTCGTTGCATTTTATGGTTGTTATTTTGATTGGTATCCATGTAATGCAGTCATCGTCACGCCAAAATTACTTGAACCCCCCCCCCTCTCCCCTTAAAATTGTATAAAATATAATTATGTCGTTGATAGTTTATAAGGTAAATTTAGCAGAAACAAAAGTTAGAAGTAATTTAAGTGTTTCGATTACAGAATTTACCGCAATGAAAGTAAAGAACAAGGGCTGTTGTAATAAGCAGATTTTATTATACGTTTAGAATGCATAGCTAGCAGCCTAGGGACTTGACATCGACTGAACTACGTAGCCCTTCTTTCTTAGCGTTGAATTTGATATTTTAAGTGAACCTTTTCCCTTTGTTTGTGTTCTTTTTGATTGGTTGTTTTATTTGTTTGTTTTTGTTAATGTTTTTGACTAATTTGGGTTCTTGTTTATTGTTGGTTTTTTTGTAATCTTTGTTTTGCTGTATGTATCTGTATTTTGGCTTTGTTTTCATCGCTGCCCACGCTTTGCTTAAATATTGCTTGTGATCTTGAGATTACAACGTCAAATATTTCGCCAACAGCCGTCCAAGGCCAAAGTTATAGTGAAACCGCTTTGAAAGCCCGCCATATGCTAGCATTTTTTGTTGTTGTTTGAAATATTCTGTACAGATTTCCAGCGGCGAGAGCGGCGATCGCGCGACACAGCTCCATAGCCACATGTGTTCTATGATTCTTTTACTTAGCCAAACTGTCTTCTTCGCCGCCACTGCCACCCTTTTACCGTCCCAAGATAAAGTCTAGTAACTCCAAGTTTTACACACACAAAAAAAATGAAACTTCCCCGGGATTGAACCATTGGGGATCGCCTTCTTGCTCTTCTCAAACCCAGTACATCACTACTTCATAAATTTAAAAAAAATAATTGGAGAAACCTAGTAAATTAGCAATGATTTGTTTCTTATTTCAAGGTAGTTATTCTTGCTTTTCTCTAAATATAGTCAGAATTAGTTAATAGATTTTACCTTGAGACGACAGATTTGCGCCCTTCCCCCCCCCCCCCCCATACCCGTGTCCCAACTACATATCTCTATCATAATGCTCTCTACAGGTCCCCTAACTCGCCCCCCACCCCCCGTGTCCCAAGTCCATCACATACCTGTCATTGTAACTAGTGTCTTGATATCTCTGTCATATGCTCTCTACAGGTCCCTTAACTCGCCCCCCTCCCTTATAAGTCCATCACATACCTGTCACTGTAGGTAGTGTCTTTATATCTCTGTCATATGCTCTCTACAGGTCCCCGGACTCGCTGGAGGCGCTGCGTCCGGTGGAGAGCGTAGAGAACTTGCTGACGGCGCCACAGCCTGGCAACAGGTGCTTCACTCTCTGCTTTTCTCTATCTGTCTCTCTGCCTCCTCTGTTGGATTCTGAGTAGCTTAGTAAATAGTCTTAATGATCGGTAGGTTGGGCACTAAGGCTGACCTATATCTTCGCGGAAGTAATCACGTGATCATTGTTATCGGCGCGGCAGAATTGGGTGCAAATAATGTTGGAAGAGCGTTTGTTTACAGTGAATATATGTTTTTTCCTCGTTGGGCGACCCCAGGGATACACAATCTGCCACGATAAAGGCATGAAGCAACTGAATATGGGGTGGCCAGAAGACGAAAAGGTTTTATGTTTTATCAATCACGTGACCCTGCTGAGATTTAGGTCAGCCCTATTAGGGGATGAGGGTGGCTCCCCGGGTAATTTCGGCTTAATAGTGGGTTTAATTAGCACGTCCATCACACTTGACCAATATTTTTTGTAAAGCCGATAGTGTTTTATGATAAGAAGAAAAAAATAGAAGCAAAACGTGAGTATGATGTCGAAATCATTAATTTTTCTTTCTTTACAGAGTGTATAATACTTAAAGTGCGCAGGGATCTAGAATAAAGAGCATAGATAGGTATTTCAACGCTCAAGACTTGTACCTATTACATGTATATATTGGTTGATGCATATATTCGTACTGGAAAGCACTTGCAAGATACATAAAGACAAAACTATTGCTAAAGGTCTTTTTGTATATTTCTGTATTCGTCACACTGCTTTGCCGAATATCGGTTATTCTACACGGAAATATAGTCGATTATAGCTGAATCGCAAAGTATGAAATTAAAACCTACACGCTTTTTTTTTTCTTTAAGTTTTATGTACGGTACATGATATTGATTATAATACAATCACCGCTTTGCTGATGCTCTGCTTTGCTAATCAATCACTAAAGAGTTCTGCTCTATTGAACAGAATTCAGTTTACATGCAGTCATCGTTAGCAAACACTACAAACTATGTTTTCTCTCTGTCAACAGCATTCAAAAGTTTTTTTTGTCTTGATTGTTTTTGTGCTCTAATTGTCCTTTGTGTGAACTTAATTAGATCAAATGATTTATTCATTAACATTGACAAATTGCAGGGATGCTTAAGAAACAGAATGTTATGAATCTTATGAATTATTTTTTAAAAGTTTTTGCTGACATACCCGGTAGCTGGTTTTTTTCCTTTTTCCCTATGTTGTTGAGTAAATTGATTACCATAATTATATCTATGATTGTAAAGCAGATACTGTTTAAATTACCAGAGTTTACTGCTAAGCTTGACTATGATACAGTATGGAATCATGACCCTTTTTTTGTTTGTCACTCTTCTACAACAGTGATCACAAAACGTCTCCAACCACACATTGTCATCGCTTACCCCCCCCCCCCNNNCCCCCCCCCCCCCAGTCTCACTCACCCCAATACCATCTCATTTCTACCTAAACCCAATCATGATCTTCATCGCAGTTTTCCATGCCTCCAACTTTCAACCTACATAGTTCTGTGTCCTTTATTTGTTCTTCCCTTGTTTGTAAACGTGGTTTGTTGACCTTTTCTTACCTTCCTCTCGTTTTCCATTTTATTCCTTATCCTATCCTTCCCAGGTTTTTCTCGTCGATTATGTGTTCTTTTTTTCCGATCCTCAAAGAAACGAGTATTAATTTTGAGCTGTACTGTTAGTAGTAGACGTAGGTGAATATAAACGAGATCGCTTTCTGCAGATATTTTCTACCATTTCAAGAAAACAGCTCGAGGGTCAATACTACATCTCTGAAACTGTTAAGGACATTTTTTTCCCAATAGCTTCTTAGCGCTACTATGTTTGTGTGTAACGTGTCGTGATTTTTGTTTTAAATAATGAGAAAGTATCCAAGAACTAGTATATAATGTAGACATAAAACCCGAGTTGATTGAAAGGTCGTGTTTCCCCCCTCCAGTTCTGAGCCTGGTTCCCCGAACTCCACCTCCAGCGGCCAGGACAAACACTACACTTTCACAGCAGTGGCCAGTGCTCAACCTGCCAACAAGCCCGCCTCCCTCGCACTCTTTGATAAACGTGAGTCGTCGGTTAATAGTTACTCGTGGACAGAGTGTAGGTGCGCGGAGCAACAGTGTCACGATGGTTTTGACTAAGGAAAAAATAATTTATGTATACTTACACTTTCTCTCTCATTCTTTGTGTGTATCTTTCTCGTTGTGTCTATTCTACCTACCTACCTTCCTATCTACCTACCTGCCTTTCTATCTATCTATCTATCTATCTATCTATCTATCTATCTACCTAACTACCTATCTATGTACCTACCTGTCTACCTATCTGTCTGCCTATCTATTTATGTATCTATCTATTTATCTATCTCATCCAATGGAAGAATTGAAACCTTATTTGTTAATGCCCATGACTGGGTTTCGTGCTGATGCCTTTATCAGATGGGCAATTATTTAGGGCAGTGAGCATAAAATGCTTTGAGATCTATAAATGTGGTAATGTCGTGGTCTAGTGGTAGACATTTCACCTACATCTTGGCTGTGTCAAACCTATGTTTCCTCACTCGAATTAGGTTTGAAAGAAGTACCCTGCAATAGGCAATACTAGAGAAAGGCGATTTTTGCCTCACAGGGCTGTCGCTCTTGTGTGTATACTCATTGGGACTCAAGTTTTCAAAGATTAAGAAGTGACTTTGGTTGGTGATAGTCTCGCGTCCAGACTGAATGACTCGGAAGTCAGAATTTTTTTTCTGCTAATGTTGTCTATTTTTTTATTCTTTTCTTTATATTTAAAACCAAAGAAAATTTAACACCTTTCCTCAAAACGTTGACAATTTTTATGAAATTTCAGGCGTTTGAAAGTTCAGAAGAAAAAAAATGTCCCCGTTCGAAACATCAAAATTTTTAATGTGAAAATTAAGTTCTCTGACTCTTTCACCCTGGATGCAAGATTACAAGAGTCTTTTGAGCTTTATAGCACGTGTAGGGCTACTGTACTTTCAGCAGAATCCAGCAGTAGTTGGTGCTAGATGGACATGCTGATTTTTACAGCTGATCCCGTGACTTAAATAAATATTTTGATTGGTAATGGTATGTCGGGATACCTATGTAGAACCCTTTGAATTCTGTAGTGGATATAGGGCTATATGATTACAGTGGAATCTTGGTAAAGTCAACACCTTGGGACCAAAAAATGTGTGTTACCCTTAAGCAAGAGTTGACTTAAACTATTACAAAGATATAAGGAAATACAAAATGGGACTGCGAAACAGAGTTGACTTTAAGCAAGAGTTTCTTTTAAAGGTGTTGACTCTAAGTGGATTCCACTGTATATAGAAAAACGTTAATTTTTTTAGTGGAAAAACAGGAAAATGCATGGACATCTATTCCTTGACATGAAAATTGTGGAAATTATAACATTTTGCTGAAAGGACAGAAATAAGATTTTATGACTTGTGACTTTTACGAAATGCTGTTAATAATTTGTCTGAAATATTTGTAACTAACATTTTGTTGTTGTTGTTTTGTTAAGAGTACCATGCGAACCTTACAGGAGTACCGCATGCAAAGTAAGATAAAGTAAAAAAAGATATGTTTTTAAATATTATTTTGCAAGCAATTATATATACGGTTAATTTTTTTCTAGTTATTATACTATACCACGTAACAATGTGTTTTTTTAGTCAATTGCATATATTTTTTTATTATTGTTCTTCTTCCCAATTAACGTATGCCCACAATTTTCTGTTTCTCCATTTTTCTTTTCAGAATTAATTGATGCATCGAAAAGAGGAGATATTCAAAAGGTAATATTCCCATCTCTTTTGCGAAAATGATTGAAAGCACAGAGACTTTTTTGACGCCTTGATTGATAGCCACGATTTTGCTTATACACGTAACTTAAAAAAACAAAACATCAGGCGTCCTAGGGAAGGAATAGTCGAAAAAATATGACAATCATTTGCATTTTTAATCAATCCTCGGTACAGATCTATTCATATTGAACCTGTACTATCCCTTAAACAGTTTGTTTAGTTTCATTTATATAGCACTGAGGCTTATGTTATATATTTGGCATGGGTATCTGCATGAATGTGATGAGTAATACTCCAATTTGCTGAACACAATTTTTAAAAATAAAAATAGCCTGCCGTGGAACCATAATAGTAATAAAGGATTACAGTGATGTGTGAAAGCTTATTAAGTGTCGTTCTGTTAACTACACCATTTGCAGATGGGTATCGTCCCTATTAACAAAATTTGCAAATACCAAGTAACCTGTTTGAGCATATGATGAGAGAAATGAAAGATGTGAACATGTAAAAGCAACAGGAATACTCAACGGAAAACGCAGTAGGGATAGGAAACAGGAGAAGATGATAGATGGACGGACAAGAGGCTTTTCAAAGGAAGGGTGGTGGAGACACTGTGAGCAAAGAGGGGTTGAGAGGTGAGGGAGCACATGATGTTCAACGCTTCACTGCATGCACGGCACTTGATGATGACGATGAAGTTGATGATGATGATGTTGATGATGATGGTGATGACGATGATGATGATGATGATGATGATTGTCCCCATAAGTTTTTTTTGGCATGCTATCTCCTAAACGAATGAGACATTGGTTTCTTTTAAATTTTCCAGATTGCTGATCTCAACCACAAGGGAGCTAACCTCCTCGCCACCGATCAGTATGGAATGACCTCCCTTCACCATGCGGCCAGATTTGGCCACAAAGATGTAGTTAAATTTCTTATAACTAATGGTATGGTGTGCTTTTCTTTTTCTCATCAAAAGCATAGATATGTGAATACTCTTCTGAAGTAGCAAGATTTCAGGCTTATAATTGAAAACATTTTTTGTTGGCGTCAAAAGTATGTCCCACTTGATGGAAGAAAGCAAAAGAATGAAATTCACGATGACTAATTTTCTCAGTTCATATGTAAAACGGAAATGCCTTGTTGGGATAGGTTGATTTTTGGGTGGCCTGATACTGACCCTTGGTGATGTTTACCTGAACAGATAGTTATGTGTTGAGTTTTTGAAGAAGTTGATTTGCTTCAAATTTCAGATAGTCGAAGCCACGTTATACAGACCTTCATTTTATCCTCTTTTCTATTTGTCCAGCTCCACCTGTGATATTGGATATGGTCGAACATGAAAAGTAAGTGCAGTGTTTTTAGTAAGTGCTCAGTCTTAGAAACTCTTGAATCGATAAGCAGTCTTTAAGTAAAAATAGAGGTTTCTGATTTAGAACTGGTCCATTAAAAAAGATAAGATAAAGAAAAAAATGAATTGAATATGAAAAAGAAAGACATTTACACTTGAACACGCGGTGGTAAGGATATAAGTTTAGTGATTAGATTGAAGTTGTGAAGATCAAAAACCACACTAGCATTAACAATACCTGTCTGAAACTGCATTATCTACTTTCCACCATTTGAATGTTTTCTTTCCTTAACATATAGAAGAAAACAAAACAAAAAAAACTACAACAAACCAGAATGATATAAATGGAAAATATCTCTTGCAAACTGCCTTAAATATGATCACATACCTGTTTAAAATGACTGATGCCCTTTCAAATAGAATATTTATCTGCACACATAGACCCAGCTGTACAATTATTGCTAAGAAAAAAAAGATGTCTTGTGCATGCATACATAAGTATTGTAAGAAAATTTTTCTTTGCCGTATTTCTTATACATGTATACCTTGAAATTTCAAAGTCAACCATTGATTAAGGTTGGTGTTATGTATAAATTTTTCACAAGTACTATTTATTGTTGCCTTTTTGGTTTTAGTAAAAGAAATTTTATTCCTCAGAGGTCAGACAGCTCTTCACAAGGCTGCATGGTACCAGCGTAGAACCATCTGCCACATGCTGGTAGCAGCCGGTGCGTCGCTGACCCGTACAGACTTCCATGGAAATTCACCTCGCCAGCAGGCACTGAAAGCAGAGGACAAGGAACTGGCGGCCTACTTAGAGAGTAAGAAAAATGTTTAGCGCCAGAAATTGGTACTTTAAGTCTATTAAAGATATCACTGAGAGCATCATAATAGACTTTAAAAGCCTCAGTTTGAAGCCTGTTGTAGGTAAGAAAAAAAAGGAATAGTATTTTCAAATGAATTTTAATGTCTTTACTAGACTGACTAGCTGCTCAGATTTCTATTTTTCAATACAGGGGTAGTCTATTATTTTCTAAATAGGGTTTTAAAAATGAAAAGTGTGCTAAAGATACTAGTTTTATAACTTGCCAATGGAATCGTGCCTGGGTTATGATTGGAAATAAAATTTAAAAAAAAAAAGAAATTAGCCTGAAAACTATTGAAATGTTGCTAGTTGGCTAAGCCCATCAGTTTGAATGGATGGTAGGGGGGCCCGGTATCACCCGTACCCTTTCTTTCTAATAAGGAGCGTAGTGGCGACAGGGTATAAGCTATGTTTCTCTAAGCGGCAAGGCGATGGGTGCCAAAGCTACTATTAAAAACTAAGGTTTGAATCCTACTAAAGGTAGACATTTTGGACATTTCCACTTAAACTTTTCCACTGGCAATTCCATACCTTTAAAATCTTTCAAGTATAAATGTGCATATAGATCTTGAGTGGGTTCGTCTTCCAACCAGTGCCAATGAGTTGAATGTTGCATGCAGTTTTCATATTCCAAGGCATTGTTTTTTCGATTAATGCCTTTTTCTGTCCTTCCAAACTTTTAAAAAATCTCCTTAATTATCAGTCTTTTGTGAAAAGCCATGAAAACTTCTTTTGATTTAAAATATAGAGAAACAGAAAGAAAAAAAAAATTTTAAGTCTTTTTTTTAAAATCAGATTCAAACTTCCCTGCAAGAAGTTTTAAATTCCAAGAGACCAGATAAGTAATTGTTTGTCTCAAAATTTCAGACCAAGAACATTTTCAGCTTGTTCAATCAGAGGACCAAGAGACAGCCGTATGACACAAAAGACGTGGATTCAAACCATCAGAGCTGCTCTCTCTCTCTCTCTCTCTCTCTCTCTCTCTCTCTCTGTCTCTCTTATTCTCTATTGGTTCCGCTGGAAAGGCATCAGGTTTGATGAGTCCCTGGTGCCTCGGGTAACGCCAAATGTGAAGACAACTGTAGCTGTAGTATGACATTTGATGTGATCTAGCCAAGCCCTGGAAGCACTGAATGAAACAGCCCAGTGATGGCCCCAAGTCTTTTGAGTATGGCGCTGGCACCAAGTATGAAGAAAAATGCACCACTCAAAACTGTTTGAAAAAAATATCTGAGTGTTTGGGCTTATGATGTGATAGAGATTTGGTTATTACTACAGTATACATATACATACAACACATACTGTGTAACCAATAATGTCACCCTCATTTTTTAAAGGCCAAACTCATTTATAGGATGATTTAAGCTAATTCTATGATTTCTGAGTACTAGATTTTAACACTTTTTCTTTGGCCATGGCTTCTGAGTATCTTTGCTATTGAATAAAGGAATAAAATCAGACATACCCATCTAAAAAAAAACTTTATTTAGCGTTTTACATATTCATTGAAATTTTACATAACTTACGACAGGGGCAAAAAATGAGTTATGGCATTTAAGGGATGAGTGTGACAAAAAGCGACTGTTGATAAGTTTATTGCTGCCCTCACGTCAGATGTAACACCAAATTAAAAGCCCTGGTCTGGCCATTGCCGTCAGTCAAACCAAATATTCCACGCTACCATCATTGATCTGCAATGGGCCTGGTTGTAGCTTAACATTCCTCTTCACCCCTCCCCCCACCCCTCCCATGCATTCCATGTTATAAACCACCGCAAACAAAATTCTGGAATAGTTTTATAATTTCTCATAATTTTCCCCTCATGTTTTTGTTATTATTTTTGGTATTAGGCTGTTACTTTTCTCCCATCACTTGAAAAGCCATGCAACTTTGAAATGTGTAGATATTACGAAATTTATGTTCTGTATGTAAATATATGTTCGTTTAAATCAAAACCCTATTATTGTTATTATTATTATTATAATTATTATTATTTAATGTTATTGACATCTTTGGAGAAATCCAGAGACTCCCACCACATGTTTGTTGTAAATTTGTTTTTACGAAACTGCAAGAAACGTTTTACTGAGCTTTTTAGAGTTGGAGTTCGATCACACAAAGTTTTACTCATGATACGCATGTATTAAATAAAAAGAATAAAGTATATGATTCCTTCCAATCAGTCTTAGTTTTTGTTTTTGGGTCCTGGTATGTGTGAGTGACAAACATGTTTTTTTTTTCGCTTATGCTATGTGTTCTCATTGAGATTTTGTTTTCAATTTGTTCATGTATGTATGTGATTGTCCTCGTTTTAAACCAGTTTTTAAACTCGTTTTAGCGTTGATAGGTAAAGTAAAAGGAAAGAGGTATAATTTGTTCAATTGTCAATGTATCGTACCATATAGTATGAACTAACAAAAGATGTTATCTGTTCATCTAATCAAACCGAGTCATTAAAAGAAAAGAAAGTACAGGGGAATAAACAGATAATGTTTGTGGTTCGACTTGGAATGTCTAGTTTTGATTTTAGTCATTCAATTTTTTTTCGTTTAAAGCAAGGGATGATTTCAGCCTTTAGAAATGTTAATTCAAACGGGCTGCAACAAGAGTTGTTTTTTTTTTCTTTCAGTTGTATGGTACGATATGTTAAAATTATTTAGTTAGGGTTCAGCAAAAAAAATTAAGGTGGGTGCGGTGGGGGTGGGGGAGAGGATTGCAAGAGGGTGCTGTGGACTGAGATAGTTTTAAAAGTTTTTAAAACATTACTGAACTGAACACACGTAAATTATCTGGCGACCAAGGTAAATGAGTTAGATCTGGAGAGAATACCTTTCAAAAGTAGATATAATCCTCTTTATTCCTCTTTTCTCCTTGTTTCTCCTGGCATCCTTAATTAAAAATGTTGATGGTTTCATGCATTTTTCAAGCTTAGAAAAACATGCGTTGTTCAAAACATGAACCCCTTGTAAAGCGAAATAGTAAAAATTGACTCATTGGCACTTTTTGCAAGGCAGATACAGGAACACAAGTAAAGTTGTTTAGATTGCTACCAGGCAACTTAAGGACATGTACATTGTATTACCACAGAATAAAGCATCATTCTTTGCCAAAAAAGACAAAAAAAACCCACACGCACATGATCATTTCTGTTCGATAACTTGAAAGCTTTCTTTATTCACACCTTAATTATATACAAACTTGTACATAATTTAAACTTAAACCTACTCATTATATTTCATAAAAATTGTAACAATTTGTATGTACTTGAAAAAAACACTACAAAAACATGCAAACTTGCTGAAAATTTTTACTTTTTATTTTAAGGTAGAATCTGTCACTATAATTTTACAGCTACACTGAAATTTATATAACATGATTACTTGAAAAGTCAAGATCAACATGGTAGATTTTTCTTTAGTCTTTTCAGACAAAATTTTATCTTGGCAATCTGTTATGTGGAACCGATTAGTGTATGAACTTTGAACCTTAAAATATTTGGGCCTTTAAGCCTGATTCACACTAGTTCGCCATCAAAGAACACTATGTGTGGTGCCTTGTGGAATCACTGCTGGCTGATTGATTGGTTGGTTTGTACACACTTGGCAGGTTTCTTCAATGTGCAAACGGCCTGAACTTTAAATCTTCAAACGTTGGTTGGCATTTTACATTGATACTATCACTACATCAGCTCGCTTGATAGTGCAAGGATCTGTTTGTATTACCGTCGAAAAATCGCAGTATTCTGCCAAAGTGAAAACGATACGGAATCTTGAAATAATTTTAAAACGGCTCAAATTACAAAGTTTGAAGTAAGAAAAACGCACATAAACTTTAAAATTAATTTGATGGTATAATTGCAATTGCAACTCAAGGTTCCAAGGTAATAAATCTTCAAAAACGGTAACATTGACACGAGTACTATTCGCTGCTATAGTATGAAAAAAAATGCTCCAAAACTGTGACAAGATTGAAGATGGAAGGCAGCGTGAAAAAGAATGGGTGTGAAAGATCTAATCTACTTTCACACCGACAAAGAATACTGGTATAGTTGTTTTGTCGATAGTAAACTACGAGTGATGTTTATTACAGTCTTACATTATTATGTAAAGTTTCATTTGTAAGGTTTTGATACTCGTTACGCAAAAAAAATTTCAATAGGAATTATTTTTTATGGAACTTTGGATGCTTTTTTTATGACCTTTTTCACCAGTACTTGTTTTGGTTGCAGACTAAGAAAGGTATGGATGCACCGAACTACTACTTATTTTGCTCAAAGATAGTACACATACTTGTATATCAAACTTTTTTTAAACAGTGTGGTCGTAAGTAACACTAATAAAAAAAAGTAATAAGGATGTAAACTCAGACTAATTTATTTTAAGTGTTCTTCAAATCAAGGATAACTATACTATCACGCATACTGCAGAATAATGCGAAACTATTGAGTGGTTAAAAACACTGTGCGGTTACTACAAATACAAGTACTACACATTTGTGAGGCGACCAGTGTAAAACAAGCACAAATCAGAATGTTGACAAAGGCCCTATTAAGTTATTAGCATTTTAAAGACGTATGTTTTATGCCTTACCAGAGTGTGAAAAAAGTTGTTTCTCTAGCTTATGTATAAACAGAAATATTCAAATTTAGAGCATAGAAGAATGCTTTACTATACAGTCGAATCTTGTTAAGACAAACCATGTTTAACTTTAAGACAAAGACGTGTTTAGTATAAACCATTATTTTAGTCCCTTTCCATTTTTTTACAATGTTACTGCCAAGTATAAACTTTTTTTTCGGTCCCAGAGAGGTATATATTAACAGATTCCAATGTATTGTAATTTTCTTTTCCATTTGAAAGGGATTTCTTGCAAATCATCCGAGTGACTTTTGTCTGATTTACCCTCGTTGCCTTACATTTTTTTACATTGTTCATCATCTTTAGTGAACATATTAGCCTGCAGAGAATAAAAAGTAAACAAAACAAGGCGCTGGCGTTATCAGTCTATCACAGTTCAGTCTTTTTTTACCTATGTGAAATTAGAAGTTAAGTTTCACAGGAGGTTATTTTAATTTTAGAGGCGAATGATGCATGCGGAGTGGGAATTTTGTTTTAAAAAGCAATCTTTTTTTTTCAATTGTGAAATATATGTAACAGCAAAGACACATTAAATTTAAAACCCCTGAATACAGACTTTCTAAAATGTTGCTGAAAACAGGTCTTATAGGAGTGGTCTCTTTGTTCAAGGGTTAAATTACTATACCCATATAAGCAAAATTAAAGTCACAAAAGAGGGGACCGGCTCTGTGGCCAAGCGGTAAGAGACTCGCTCAGTGATCGGGAGGTGCGTGGTTCAATCCCCGGCTGAGTCAAACCAAGGACTTTAAAATCGGCATTAGCAGCTGATCCGCTAAGTGTCTAGCATTATGGGTTTAATGTTAAGTCGTGGTTGGCCCGGTGTCAGGATAATGTGACTGAGTGTGGTGTACGCAGGCGCTC
>BMAT01012943.1:43954-54877 GCA_019649035.1 Elysia marginata
AAGATAAAGAAAATAACATTATTACAAATAGTGAAGACAGGAAGAAAATATGGAAAGAACACTTCAATGAAATCCTCAATAGGAATGAACCAGTAAATCCGGTAATTGAAGAGGAAGCACCAGTGGAGGAAATTGATAGCATAAGTACAGACCCTCCAACCCTAGAAGAAATCAACAAAGCATTGAAGAGTTTAAAAAATGGAAAATCAGCTGAAGTGGACTCTATCCAAACAGAATTATTAAAATCAGACCCAGAGCTTACATCTAGTAAGATTAAACAATTGTTAGATGAGGTATGGAGAGAAGAAAGAACCCCCCACAGATGGAGGAAAGGACTGATTGTCAAATTACCCAAGAAAGGTGATTTGAAAATTGTAAAAATTGGAGAGGAATCACCTTACTTCCTATCGTAAGCAAGAACTTCAGTCGCATCTTGATTGATAGAATCAGATCTGGGGAAGATAAAAACCTTAGGAAGGAACAAGCTGGTTTTAGGACTGGAAGAAACACAACAGAACAAATTTTATATCACGCAACATCATAGAACAATGCAACGAATGGCGAGCACCTCTTTACATAAATTTTATAGACTTTGAGAAAGCGTTCGACTCAGTACACAGAGACAGCCTTTGGACTATTATGAAAGCATATGGCATCCCAGGTAAACTGATCAGACTGGTCAAAGCTTTGTATGACGGCTTTCAATGTGCGGTCATAGATGAGGACAAAACCACAGAATGGTTCAATATCAACACGGAGTCAAGCAAGGTTGCAACATGTCAGGATTTTTGTTCGTGCTTGTGATAGACTGGATCATGAAAAATACAGTAGGGAATGGAGAAAACGGGATCAGATGGAAATTCATGAGCAAATTAGATGATTTGGACTTTGCAGACGACATTGCTGTGCTATCCTCCACCCAGCAACACCTCCAACAGAAAACAGACAATTTGGTACTTCTCAGCCACCGAACTGGACTTCGTGTCAACCCAGAAAAATGCAAGACACTCAGAATATATGAGAAATGCATTGACAAAATTAGAGTGGATAATGCGACTCTTGAAGATGTAGAAACTTTCCATTACCTTGGGGCAGTTGTATCGAAAATAGGTGGTGGCTCCAAAGACCTGCAGAATAGACTGACAAAGGCAAGAAGCACTTTTTGTAGATTACGGAAACTATGGTCATCCACGTCAGTCAGCCAACACACGAAAATAAAGCTGTACAAGACATTGGTCATGCCAGTCCTACTGTATGGATGTGAAACATGGAGTATGACCAAGGGGGACGAGAACAAAATTGATGTTTTTCAGTCCAGATGCCTACGGCAGATCCTTAGAGTAAAATGGAGAGACAGGATAACCAATAGTAAAGTGTTAGAGACAGCTAGAATGGAAACAATAAGTGGTATTATCAGGAAAAGAAGATGGAAGTACATCGGACACATTCCTCGGAAGGAGGCAGACAGCGACTGCATTACAGCTCTAACCTGGGCTCCAGAGGGGAAAAGAAGGCAAGGACGACCCAAAACCACTTGGAGAAGAATGGTTGAAAAAGAAAGGATGACGACAGGCTGGAGAAGTTGGCAGCATGCCAGAACCATTGCCCTCAACAGGGAATAGGCTTAAGTTATATTATTATCATTTTATTAAAATCAACTGAACTTGACTTCAATAAGTTAAGATTTTCACCCCTACACCGTAGGATATAGACCCATTGAAAGGCATTCCCCTACGACCAAAGATTTCGTTTCGAAAATAAAAATAAAATCCGCAGTAAGGAGTTTGTTTATCTTCTCGATCTCGTGTTTTAGTCATAGGATACGTTCCAGAGTCAAATTTTAACGCGAATTTAGCGTTGTTTTTAAATTTGTGTTTTAAAAGAGGTTTTATTAGACTAAAATATTGACTCCTTCCGCTCAATAACTAGACCAAACACATCTAGTAACTGTTAAAACAACTAAACAGGCTATCATGCAAAATGGAGGTTACTCTTCCTCTCAGCCTCAACTCTCTCTCATACATTCAACAACAAAGATTAAAAACATCAAATTTATTCATGTAAGCACTTTTGATCCTTTCAGATTTGTTTTAATATTGTTCTAGACCGTTTTGTGGGCTACAACTTTTTCTTTTGAAACATACAAAAGCCGCTTCTATAGGGAATGAGATTAGAGGTAAAACAAGAGTAACGTCCCTTTTCCAGAAGACAACACTCCAAAATACTATAGTGGTTATTGTAATCTAGACCTAGATTGTAGGGTAAGTTTCTAACTTTTATAAACGATTTGACATCTAGAACTTAAAAACTATAGAGCTAAATAAAAAGTTTATCTTCAAAATAAATCTGTCGCATAAATTTTAAAAGATTGTAAAAATTGTATTCCTAAGATAGTGGAGAGACACCAGAAAAGTTCCGCTACTCTTGTTGAAATCTCATTCCCTATAACCCATTTCTCCAAGTTCCAGTAAATCTCTTTCTTGTCTCTCATTGGTCAAGGTCCGTCAGGAGCCGAATCGAAATCAAACCAGAGCCTCTGTGAGTATAAACCGAGCGAACTGGCTGGACGCTAGGTAAAAGTTGCTTCATAAGCTACTTTATTGTATTGTTAATGTTAGTAGTCACCGTTGTAAACAACACACACACACGCGCACTAAATTGCAGTGGAGAACGATTTTAAAGTCACAAGTAGGTTATTCACTAGCTCACCATTCAAACATTAACAGCGATACCAAAAGCTACATAATCAATTAAAAGGGGTGTTATACAACTTTTAAACATGAACAAAAATCTTGTTTTTAAAATCATGATTTTACGAGAAATTGTTCTTTGTGATTCGATTTTTGTGAAACAAAGACGAATCATTGATTGTTTTGTCACGAATTTTCAATTTATGTTGATTTTTTTATATACACTATATTAATCCCTGTCGGGAAATATGGCTTCGTTACTCAGCTTAACTGTGTCGCCACAAGAGCAGGGCCACTGATACCCCAGCAGATCGGTACATTTGAAAGTCACTTTAAACCCATATGCAGGGTATTGCAAGCGCACATAACAATTTCAAGCATTGCCTGTAGCTGGGTACTCATTTTACAGGTGGGGAAAGTTAGGGCATATTGTCAAATATAGCGCCATCCCAACGGACGGCAAGAAACATTGTGTCGTAACAATGGACTGGATTACTATGAGGACTAGTTTCATCTTTGATTTGTCGCGATTCTTTGTTTCTTGCAGTCTCGGGGGATCATCAGCTCCTCTGGCGACTGGTTACTTTCTGTTTCCCCGGCAAGCTCTTCTAGGTCGTCGTTGGATTGGTTCGTATTTTGTGCATTAGTAGTACATATTTTTTCCTATGCATGCACGTCGACATGGTTTCCCTTCTTTTGTTTGAAGTAGGCTTTGCTAGTAGAAATATTTCTCTGATAGAAACAAGCTGCGTTTTTTGTGTTGAACACGCTTTTGATTTTTCTATGCTTTCCCCTGATATTTTGAAATCTTCTTTGTTTTCTTTGAGGTCCCATATGTGTTCGCTGAGAGTCGTGTCGGACTTTCTGTGGGACAGCCTAAAGCTAGACATAATTATGTTGGTTGTATCGCGTTTTGAATGTGCTTACAGCTATGCGTACGTTGGTATTTGTATGACCATTGCCTGGAATACCGCTACTACGCTTTTTTTTAAGCACTTTCCTTTACCGTCTTTTTTAAAGTTGAATATCCGTTTGCTGTGGCTGCTGATAATTTATTTTATGTTGGGCATGCAGCTATAGCTGAGTCTGACTGTGTATTTGTTGATTATTTTGAGAAGCTTGTGATTTGATGGGAAGCAGGAGTTGAGGAAATCGAAAAACTTTGTTTCCAATGTTTGAGGAGACATTTGATGGATTGTACCAAATTCTGCGTCTTTTTCTCCTGTTCATCGTCTTTGCTTCTTTTAGCTTTTTTATTTGCTGCTTCGTTTGTTTCTTTCTCATTGTCTGTTTTTGTGTTGATTTTGTTTTCTGCATACCGACATATCAAAACCTTCACGGGTCCGTATTTCTTTAGTGCTGTGTTTTACAACATTGCCGCCTCTTCATAGATTTTTGCATTCGAAGAATTGTTAGTGAAACGTTTCTTTATACCTTGAGGCAGGTTTTTTATTATTGACGTCGGGTGATTGCTTTTTCTGAGGATATAATATATACATATATATGTATCTTATTTTATTGTTAGGCTTTTTATATGGCTTGAGTAGTCTTGTGTATTAACTAAAGGTGACGTCCAGGAAATCTACAACTTTTTGGTTTGCTTGTATGATGGTATTTCTTCCTGAATATTGTGCACATTTGTTCTTTATTTTCTCTGCTTGTCGGGCTGATTTATTCGTTATTGCTAGAGCGTCGTCTCCGTAAAGTCCGACTTTAGTATCGATGAATTCTAATTGGGATAGCAAGCTGGTATGATGAACACATACACCTTTTGACAGGGTTTATAACACCTTAGTAAGGATTCCCCCCCTTTGTTCTATGCCCAGGTTTTGAGAAAAAGTTTATCTACATGAATCTGAAAAAAAAGAACCTGCTATCCCAACTAACTCGCATGCCTCGGCTCCGACCAAGCTTCCCATGGTTACTTCAAAGTTTGAATTAATTTTATATCTTGGTTGTCCGTCTTTAAAAAGTTTTGTTCACTTTGTGTTCTTAATTGTTAACGTTTTTGGACGTAAATTTGCGACCAAAAGAATCACATAAAATGGCGCTGTGACGTCCCAAGACAAAAAACACACGCACACACACAGATAGGGAGAGGGAAAGTGAGACAGAGGTAACAGATGGTATTGTGTCAAATGATTTGTATCTAAAATTACTAGGGAGAAATCCATAATACAAAGATTACAAAAACGTAAAGAAGGAAGGGATGAAGGAGAGGTCATTTCATATTTTACATGGACTGTTAATCTCACACTGAGAGCTTGTCGAGGGTAAAGGGGAGAGGGGAATGGGCATATAAAGAGAGAGAGAGAGAGAGAGAGAGAGGGAGAGAGAGAGAGAGAGAGAGAGAGAGAGAGGGAGGGGTAGAGAGACAGACAGACAGAGAGAGAGTGTGTGTGTGTGATGGTGTGTGTGTGATGGTGAATATATTTTTTTTCAGATTCATGTCGATAAACTTTTTCTCAAAACCTGCGCATAGAACAAAGGGGGGAAAACCTTACTAAGGCCGTGTTACAAACCCTGTCAAAAGGTGTAGCCTATGTGTTCATCATTCACCAGCACAAATAGAGTTGTCTTCTTTTTCTTTAACTTTCCTCAAAAAGATCTTGGAGGTATTGGAGACTGGGGTAATTTGTTTTTCCTAACAGTTGTTCAGGTCTCAATATTAACGTTAAAGTAAAAAAAAAAAAAAGAACTGTTGTACTCTACGGCAAAGATTTGTGCTTTGTTGTATTAAACCAGAAGATACAATTGTTGTATATTAGCGCCGAGCCCTACAGCCCAATCAGATAGGGTGGTTATTGCAGAGCAGCAAATTCGAGGAAGATTTCATCAAGAGAAGCGGAACTTTTCTGATGTCAACCCCTGTGAAATGTTACCGCACGCCGATTCATGAGCTGACGCCTGTTTCGGAAAAATTTTTAAATACACTAGTAGAAAATCAACAATTTCGCGGAGTTTTTTCTATATTTCATAGGTTTAAGGTGCTGTTTGAGTAGTTTTATTTTCATACCGGTATCAACTATCATTCTAGGTCTAGACTGTTCCTTTGTCAATTTATTGTGCAAATCACGAAAGAAAATCTTTTTTGTTGAATCAACGTCAAGCTATTGTAATGACTAAGTTTCCAATCTAGATCCGAGCTTGGCGCCAATTCAGATTTCAAACGTCGAAAAGGAGTTTGCTTGCGGCTATTGTTTAAATGATTTTGTCAAATATGAAAGATCAAGACTAAAACAATAAGCCTACTGAACCTTTTAAAATATACTTTACAGTGGGGGTTCAATTTGTGTAATAATGATCATTTTTATGTTTCACTTAAAGATCAACTTCAGAAAAAAGAATTAAAAACTGTAACAAAAAAAAACTTATAAACTCATGGGTAGGTACGAGAACAACTTGTTTTCAATATTTCAATAAATATAATGTTGAACTTCTGAGGATTAAACCTATGTCTACAACCTTATTTCTACCAGAGCACTGGAGTTGTGTTGTTTCTCTTATTTATACTTGATTCAAGTTCATCACTTCAAGTTGTTATCTCTAGCTGTCATCTAAGCTTCCGCACGTCCGGTACTGTTATAAGTAATAACTGTGACAGTTGGCCCAGTTACATTGACAATATTATATATATGTATACAACATACATGTATTGGGTTTCGATATTGAAGTCAAAGCAACCGGTATAGGTGGCTGCCTAAGAATAATAACCGATAAACTATTCTGTCTACGTAAAACGAGAGCACAAGGAGAAAAAGCTGATTCCATGTTTAGTTGTTTACTGTGAAAAGGCTGATTGTAAGATAGGTTGATCGGTGGATGGATTGACCTTTCTCCATGAGGACAATGCATTTTACTCAGTCGCCCTTAGCTTACCATGGCCGAATCTTCTAGACCTGTCATGCGTTATGAATAGAATGATGACACTTTACCTGGAGATATTTGGATGCAGTCGTATCAAATATTTTCTGGGTATGAGGTCCTCTGGCAGGCGGTAGTCTTTCCAGATTAAAGATCCGTTCCCAACACTTGCCTCGCTTGATGCATATGTTGTCTTTAATACGGTAGCACAGGCGAAGACTATCAGTAGAATTCTGACAATAGCAGACTTAGACTGTGGATTCATGGTCATCACAGCACAGCACCTTCTGAGTTTTGTTGACCTCTTCTTAGCGGAGTTGTCTGTCACATTAATTTACAATAGTTAAAACAGTTTTAGACATATATTATTCATAGATTACTTATAGTGGGAAGTATAAATCAAACATGTCCATTGAATGTTCAAGTTTAAATTTAAGTCTTTTATTCTTTACCGTGGTGAAAAAAAAACAAAGATTAGTTTATAAAGCTACAAACCAACAAACCAACGTATCCGGTTTATTTTTCTTTTAAAAATCTACATAAATATTTTCAACTCTTTGTAATAACCTTTTGTATGGTTTTAAACAAAGATTCTCTCCCCCCCCCCAAAAAAAAGGGGGGGGAAGTGTTACTTAAAAGAAAATCTAAAGTGAATAATTGGTTTACCTACTAGAAGAATAAGATTCTCTTAACATTTTACATAGAGCGTGTGTCCATCGGGATATCGGAGTCTGACTGATCCACACAGCTTGGTTTAAGACCTTTAAGCAGACCAAGACAAATGAATATGTACGAAGTTCATCGATTTGACTGTCAAGTACCGCGACTTAAGCCCTGAGAGTGTCTAACATTATCCATACATACGGTACCCTCAGATCAGTTTTTCTTTATTAAATGACATTATATTCTACAGCTAATGTATCAGCTAAATTTAAGGATAATTCTGAAAAAAAGAAAAGAAGGATTAAAGAAAGAGAGAGGTGGTGGGAAAAAGAAAGATTTAGAGACACAGACAGACACAGACAGAAAAAGTTACAGACAAAGAGAGAGACAGACAGAGAGACAGACAGACGCACAGGGACAAAGACAGGCAGACAGAAAGAGAGGTAAGAATAAGATAGAGAGTCAGGCAGACAAACAGAGAGAAAAAGGGGAGAAAGAGAAAGAGAGACAGACAGAAGCAGAGACAAAGATAGACAGACAAACAGATAGAAAGAGAGAGGGAGAGAGAGAAAGAGAGAGGGAGAGAGAGAGAGAGTGTGTGTGAGATATTTCAGAAAATAAAACCAGGAGCATAATAATATTATTTTCCCGGCTGAATCAGAACGCACATTTCTAATTCTAGGGGGTTTCGCCCATTTTTGTGGAGCTCTTACACGATAGAAAAAAAAGAAGCGAAACGAAGTTTAAGCCCCGCCTATACCTACAATTTAGATGTAATCTAGCGCTGAACCTTGTGCGTCTTCTACATCTACATCCATATCTAGAGTTAGAAATAATGCAGCACTCACGCTTACCTGACTTTAAAAATCATTATCTTTACAATTCTTGTTTCAGTTGATTGGCATCTTCTTTTTGTTGGCGTACGTCAGAATCAAAGCTGAGCCCCGTGGAAAAAACCCCGTATTTTGAAGGAAAAAAATTGAAGATCGAGATGTCAAACTTGCACCGCACGTTCTGATTCTTCCTAAAGATTAGAAATATTTCTAGTTACTTACAGCTTTTAAGCGGAAGTCTACCGAAAAATCATAACGGAAGGAATTTTGGGTGATATTTTACATGTTAAAAGCTCTAAAAATTGTGTTCTAATTTCCATTCTAATTTGGCATGCCAAACTTAAACAGTCACTTGCTGCATAAATTATTATCCCTCTCCCCTCCTGCTTTGTTGGAGCACAAGCTTCTTTGTTCGGAGTGCCCCAATAAGTTAGAGACAATGAAAAGCGAGAAATAGAGTGAGAGATATAGTCAGACAGGCAGACAGACAGGTAAAGGGGGGGGGTTGACGTACAGAGTGGGGTTGTGGGTTAGCAAAGGTAACTTTTAATCATTTCATAAGTTTGTATTCTCAGCTACTCTAAATCTAGCCGCTCTACACTCTACTTTACTTTGTTTGATTGATTCTTTAAAGTCCCAGTTAACTTTGAAGCTATACCAGAGACGGCGCTGGGGACAATTGAAAGCGTGCTGCCACACTGTGATGTAAGGAGCGCTTGCATACACCACACCCTGTCACATTATCCTGACACCGGGCCGACCAGACACTCTACTTTGCAAGATCAGACAGTATAAATCTCTTATTTTGAGTAGTTTTGCCTACCGTACGTAGAAGTCCTAAAACATGTTTGCATTGACCGTCGAATCAGTGTTTGCCCTAAGCGTTCAAAAAAAATATGAGCCTGTTGGCGCATTTATATTAACAATGAAAAATCTGGAGCCTCTATACTGGCACAAAGATTCTCCATAAATGGATCAACGATAAAATTTTCTTTTAAAAATTATTTTAAAAGATGATTCAGAGACCCCCTCTACCAGAATAACCATTGGTGGTATTCTCTCGTCTTATTCAGACAGCGAAGTAATGGATCCCATAAAAATCAATGTAAACTTCCTAGGTCCACCCACTCTGGAAAAAGCCATAAAATAATGCTGACGGAAAACTAACCAGGAGGCTTCCAGGCAGACACTCGGTGTGGATAGCTGTAGAAACTCCCGAAACTCCTCTTCCACGCTCAATGATCATGGTACCCTTTCGTTAGACATCTTGTTTCTGTATATATTTATAGGATGTGAAAATGAAAAAGCTATTGTGAAACGGAAATTAATTATCAGCCTGCCCTCGCATGACGCTTTGGTAAAAAAAAAAAGAAAAAAGGTATAAAAAAATTAGTTTGGCTTTTCTGATTGGAGAGCTTACAGTTTTTACATATAAATATGGAACAAATCAAACTATTGGAACTAAAGGAACTAGATTAAGAAAATTAAATCTAGAACCACCAGCATAAATGACAAAAAAAAATTAGAAAACAAAAAAACAAAACAAAACAAAACAAAACAAAAAAAAAACCACACGTACTTGGGACTCAGTAACGGTTTATATTAGTAGTTTTAAAATTATTATCAGAGAAGGGGCTGGCTAGTGTTTAAAAATGATGGTATGAGAATTATCCGATAATTTCTGTTATGAAGAATATATTTGTATGGTTATCATGCATATAAAAATTTAATCTGAATCTTCTTTGTTTGTGCGACCAGTTCTTAGAGGTGCGACTTTTCATAGGCGACGGAGGGGAGAACGAAAGTGATATTTTTATATTAGCAATTCATATTTTTTTTAATCTACGAGATAAAGATTCACGATTACCAATGCAACAAATAATCAAATACGGTATTGTGCAATGCAATCAGCTCTCCTTAAGTTGAAAATCAATTAACTTGATTACTTTTTTCCCCATTTCTATCCTATAGATAGAATTACATGTAAAGACTAACATTGCACAAAGGTCGGTGTTATTGACTAATAATTTCCCCTGGAGAGTTGTAGCTTTGTAAATTCAGCCTTGGTTGCTGCTTCGTAAAAGAAACCGTCTCACGTTAGAGACAATGGTAAAACATAAAAATGGTGGCGTCTATTGTAACTAATTGATTTTTTTCTTTCGAGAATCTGAAATTAATTCCCTGATTCTCAAGGTTTCTGTAACTTATACCGATAAAACTTTACTACAAACTAGACCAATAACTAATGGCAGTTAGTTCTGTGGAAACAAAGCTGTCAAATAAAATCTGAGCTAACCAAGCTTTCATTTTCAACAAGTAAGATAATCATGTGGGCCTATTGACTAACCGTGTAAAATAATAATAGCTTTTTTTTCTAATTTCATATTTTAAATGCTTTTGAACTATTAGCATGAGCATGTTGTTATTCACCATGTAGGCTACATAATTCAACAAGACAGACAGCCGTATCAGATGGCAGGAGCACGAAGTCTAAATTACAACCTTAGCGCCCGTCAAATGAAGCTGGTTGGTATTGACAGAATCTTTGAGCATAACCTACACGTATTTATGCTGCAATTGAACTTAGACTTAGAGACATAAATTATAGATTTCTTATGTTTAGGCAAAAGAAAAAGATAACGCGTGCTGGAGAGGTTAATAAGAACCTAGTAGCCTAGCAGCAGCAACAGTAGTAAAAAATATAGACTGTTGTAACTATTGTTTTTTGGTGTAAGCAATGACAAGCTAAATAGATTGCAGCGCATGCAGAATAACACAGCCACGCTAGTTCTTAAAAGATTAAAATGTAACTCTGTTATTACATAAATTGAAGTAGTAGTAGTAGTAGTAGTAGTAGTAGTAGTAGTAGTAGT
>BMAT01012943.1:88388-106504 GCA_019649035.1 Elysia marginata
AACACTTGTCTGTGGTTATTTGAGTTGTTATGTGTTAGAAACCTGTCATATTTTGAACCAGGTCCAGCCCCCTGTCAATCAGTGCGATGAAAGTTCACCCCAAATTATTTAGAGTGAAATGATAAAATTTTCCCTCGGTGCTAGCATGCTTTCAGGAGAAAGAGGACTGGAGTGGTGGGTTGAAGGGGTAGCATTCTGCACAGGTGTTAGTGGACTGTTGGTGTTACATTTCAAAGGAATTAAGACTTTAGTGTAAACAATATTCTGACTGATCTGCAAACATTGAACAACACAGGTCGCCGACCCAGTTCTTCCAATTTCAAGATTAGCAAATCAGTTTCATATGTTATTTTTTAGTCTTAAATTGAAAACTTATAAAAGTAACTAAGTTATCGGTAACCTATGCCTACTGTAAAATTGGGGGTGGGGGGAGGTGGACAGGGTGATGGAAGTCAAGCATGTGTGGTCACAAACACAAATATATAATAAATTACTGTGAATATAGGACAAATATTGAAGAATTAAGAACAATCCCGTTAACCTCAGAAAACCATTTCAATGCCTTAGCCAAACCCAACTTTTCACATCCATTTACCTGAGCCAGCCTGAGGCCAGCAGTCAGGTGTAATGGTCCACTTCACACGTAGGGCGTTTTGGGAATGATGTTATGTCAAGCTTTGGGACTAAGTAAAATATATCAGAACTAAACCTTGCATGAAAGGTCTAGGTGCAATGGGCTGAATGTACCATTTTGAACACAAATAATTTTCACAGAACGCAACATCTAGAAAACAAACCCAATTATGTCACCAGCAAATCTGACATGAGTCAAGGATGAGTCTGACACAAATTTAAAAAAGTGGTAACTTTGTACTGATGATTCAAGTCTTGAGAGTATCTGGAATACTTTGGTTTTAACACCAATAAATCCATTGATTTTTGCTTGTTATATTAAAATTAAATGGGACACTTAAAACATAGAAAAAAATTCCTGCACCAAAAGTTGTTTTTAACCCAAAAACGACCTTTAGTCACAGCCTCATATATTGTGCATCCAGGACAAATGAGTCAGAAGTCATTTAAACATTTCTTTTTTCTTTTTTTTTCCTCATTATACATCCCCTAAAAATGAAATCCTTATATCTTTCTACAAAATATTGCTAATTTGGTAAAAAAAAATTTGACCTTTGAAAGCTTAGAAAACTGTTTTGTTCAAAAATAACAACACCGTTGCTGGTAAAAATAGCAGTATCCAACTCATTCAACGAGAACGCAGGACATACGTCTTGCAACCGAACTGAAAGGTAGTCAGATATTGGTATCACAGAAAAAACTTATTTTCTCTATATTCAAATACAACAAACAGAAAATCTCTACCACGCTTCTGTATAAAGTTAAAAGCGTTTGAACTAGGCAGGGTTACGACTTGTAAAATTTCAGAAAAGGGAGAAAATAGCCTTTAAAGTTTAGAGGACTATAAAGTTATTGGGGCCTTAGAAACATGAAATTTCAACATGAATCAGGTGTGAAAACTGTTTAGAAATGGTTTAAGTGTCAATATCTAAAATGGAAAATTTTTTACTTCTGAACACCCATAAAACTTTAAAAGCCTAGGTCTCAAAACTACGCCATTTGATTAAATGACTCAATTGGACAGAACGCAAAACATATGGTATTGCTGCTGACATAATGTTTCTATCAAAAAATCTGTAGTTATGTGAAAAACAAAAAGGTATCAAACAGCTGCTTTGATGTAGGCTTAAGTTAATGAAGTTTATAGTACTCTAAATGAATAAAATTTGGCCTCACTAATTTTCACAATTTTTAAGTAGAAATTGATGGACTAATTAGAAAAGATAATTGCGGTGGGTCACTTTCATTTGGGTTGACCTATGAAATAGACTATCATGTTAGCACCATGACAATATCTAGAAGTAAAAAGAGTATGAAAACACACAGAGAACAATTATTTTTAGTGAATACCACAGGCCTAATATTAATGTCAGTATTGTTGACTTCTGAGGCTATCTAAAGAGAAAAAAATATGCCCCAAACATATCAATGTTGACAGCTTGATTGTAGCTGTGACATAAGACCTGCCAACCTATAACTGCTTCACAGTAATATCAGGTTTCTGTCACAGTGTTTTTTTCAAAGACCACAGTCGTACTGAGATGCGTAAATGAAATTTTGCTATGGGGCTAACTTTACAAGCAAATAAACAGAAAAAAACCGGCAAAAAAATGAGAGAGAGAAATAGACATGCTTATGATCTGCCATTTAACAAAAAAAAAGCATTCTTTCACATTAATTACATTCAATCATCTAACCCTAGATAGTGCTACATTGATGTAACATGTCATATCAATTACATCAACATGGACTATGAATATTTACAGTGATATCCAAGAGTTTAAATAGTAGGGCAGCCCCTCAATTTAGACTTATGAACTGCTAGCTTGCTAAGTTATACACTTAAGTGATTACTTAGTCTATATGTAGAGCTAGGTGTTAGCATTCTATAATTATTGAAATGGAGAATTGAGTTTTGAAAAAAAAATAGCCCTGCAGAATCCTTATTACCAATACCTCAGGTCAATCTACCATGTCAGATTTGGTGAATGATAATGCCCTGTGTGTCAGTTTGTGTTATTTTCTTATTCTCTTTTATGACTCACTAAACAATCATTGTTTGGCTCAGCATAGATCTAGATTAGATCCTGGATACATTGGGTATTCTTGTCTTTAAATATATAAATGGATTTTTGCTATGTGACACCATTGTATCCCATGCAACTGCAACCGTAATTTTTGTTTGCAATACGGTAATAAATTACGGGCAAAAATAATGTTAGCAGATTTGGTCTGACATATGTCACTCAATTATGATTTTAAAACTTTTGGCAGCTTATCTAATTCTAATTCAATGTAAGTTTAAAGATAAAAAAGCATTTCCCATTTTTTATAGGTATTTTGGAAAGAATAAGTACACAATTTTTGTAATGATCCCATTTCGCTTTGAAAAAAGTCTGTTTATAGAAACGAATTGGAGAGCTTTATTCTTATATCAATTACCTTCATTACACTTGATTTTCTTTCAACTGCAGCTCTTTTTAAATGTGTACCATTTGAGTATAAATCTTCAACTGGTTTCAGGTTGTGAATCATAAATTAATATTTATTGCTTTGGTGTTTGCACAGGATTTTTTTACTTTCAACTTAAGGTCAATAGTTACATTTATCCTTGACACCTTACCTTGTTCTACCAAGTCATCTTCGCCTTCCCTATTAAAAAAAAGAAAAAGCCATGAAAATAAAGATATAAAATTCAGAAAATGGAGAGCAGTGAAACAGAGGGCACCCTCTTCAACCTTGAAATTTCAAAAAGCTGTATAACAACAACAACACAAAAGCCTCACCTACAAAATCATATGCAAACTAAACAGCTAGGTTCCCAATGACTTGAAAAGAAGATTTGAAGGGTATTCAGTTGTTACAACATGGACACAAAAAATGGTTAACCATTTTTATTTAAAGAAAGTTAAAGCATTATTATATTTATACTGAAAACTTAAATGGCTTGAATGTATCATAATAAGAAAAAAAGGATCTAGTAACTAAAATTTTAAACCACAAAATTGTTTTAAGGAAATCATGTTTCTCATTTAAAAGTAAAATATTCCAACTAATACAAAAAAGACTAAGCTAGAAGAAAAAATTCTGTGCCATTATTAAGAGATTCAGTAGAACCTTTTATGTAATACCTGGGCAGAACAGCTTTGCTATAAAAACTCTAATGTAAACAGCTCTTTAAAGAGCTATTTACTTGGTCACTTCCTATATTTAGAATACAAATCTCGTGCCCAGTTTAAATGAGCCAGACATAACAAATAATACCAGTTTGATAATAATTTGTATTTTCAAAACCCCTCAAACAAATAAATTGCACAGAAACATTTATAGTCTCATCTTTTTTATGTTCATATACACGTGAAAAAACAATTGCTTTTCAATGCTTCAAATCTTAATAGAACCAATCCTGCTTAAGTCAATCTCCAAAGGACATAAACAACTGAGGTATGCACAACTCTTCACACATACAGTGGAACCTCTTAATTAAGATTACCCCTCTTACTTTACTTTTTGAAGGTCTTTATTCAGGGTATAAATTGTATATGTAACCGTATATAATTCTCCCCATGGGACATAAAAAAGAATCAAGCTAACAGAAAATCAACTTACAAAACTTCAACCTGAACAAAGTCGACTGTATTTGCATTTCTAATATTCAGAGCACTGGGACTATGAGCAAAACAAATACAAAAACAAATTTCTAATGAGAACTTTTTTCTTTGTTTACCAGGTTAAGAGAAAAATAAAATAAATTTTCAAACAATGGAGGTAAGGTACCAAGCTTTTTGCACATGAGAATGAAGAGAAAGAGCTTACCCTATCTCCTCATCATTCATGAAATCTTCAATGTCCGACAGATTCAAGATATGGTCGCCTCTCGGCATGGGTTGAACTGAAACACAGGATGATGAAAGCAATGGGAAACAATGAACAGGAAGAAAATGCTTAAATTCTTATTTGTAGCAGCCTGAATTGAACAACAGGCAAAGTTTTCAAGACATCTCTTCTGTAAGCTGCCCTGTACTGGCACTCAACAAGTGTCCCCACAAAATCTTAAGTACATCCACAATAAAGATACAGTACAACATAAATGAATCTTGTATTTGTGAGTTTTCTCAACCTTTTACCTTTTGAAAGTGTTTATTTTATAGCTCCCCTGCAACAGAACGACACAAAATGAGGGAAAAAGTCTTAAAACCAATGCAATTTTCACATTACAAGGTGATGATATATTAAACAATGCATTTTTCCCAGCTTTTAAACTTTAACCCTACACCCACGCCAAGCCACCATATTGGCTTTGATTTGAGGAATTTACCGGTGCGGCGAGCCACTTATTTGGCTTTGAACATTCCGCCCACATCTCGCTCCGAGCCAATATATTGGCTTCAGAGTTTGCCTTACTTTTAACTTACATTTCGCACTCCCTTGTCACACTAGATAGCTAGGAACAGGGAACTAACCCCTTACAACATCTATCGATAAATACAGGGAAAATTTTCCCCTGGTTTGCTGCCTCATGGTGTGATTACAACCAATTCCACCAACCCAAGAGTCCACGAGGGAAAGGGACTGATGAGGTGCAAAGAGGTGTCAAATTTTGCATATCTATAACAAAAAAGTGTGGCTAGGATGGATGTTTGGTAGGCCATGGTTTTGTGATTTTGGCACCTTCTGAGTAATTGACGTATCATAATCCCACCCAGAAGATCCTAGACCCTCATACAGGTGGAGGGGGCGTCGACCAGAGGAGGTCTCAACTCCTGGATGTTGTCATTGGACTGTTACGTATTAGCCACCTGTCATATGTGTAACCAGGTCCAGCCTCCTGTCAATCAGTGTTATGAAAGTTCTCCCCAATTTATCCAGAGTGAAATGATAAAACTTTCCCACAGTGCTAGCATGCTTTGAAGAGCAAGAGGACTGCGGTGGTGGGTTGGAGGGGTAGCTTTCCTCGTGTGTGTTAGAGGACTGTTACATTTCAAAGGTATTAGTGTAAACAATAGTCTGGCTGATCTGCGAACATTGAACAAGGCAGGTCACCGACCCAGTTGTTCCAATTTCAAGATTAGCAAACCAATTTCATGTGTTATTTTTTTACACTTAATTGAAAACCTATAAAAGTAACTAAGTTATCGGTAACCTATGCCTCCAGTAAATTTGGGGCGGGGGAGGTGGAGAAGGTGATGGAAGGAAACTAAAAATAAGACAAATATTGAAGAATTTAGAACAATGCCATTAACATCAGAAAACCCCTTCAATGCCTCATCCAAACCCAACTTTTCACATCCAGTTACCTGTGCCAGCCTGAGGCCAGCATACAGGCGTAATGGTCCGCAGATTATGGGTTATAGAATGAATCAAACTATCTTTATCACAATTTTGTGAGAAGGTAGAAAAACTTTTGATGTAAATTATTGCTGAAAAGACGAGAAAATAAACAACTTCTTAAATAAGCATTTCCAGCATTTGAATCATTTGCAATGGTTGCAATAAATTTTTCCCATTATACTTGTACAGTTGTAGCAGCCTACACTTCAAAAAAGCAAGTAAAATTTTCACTACCTCTTTGCAGTTAGCCATCTAGCACCGCCACTCAACAGCTGTCCATACAGAATCTATTAAACGTCAACAATTAAGATATAACACTACAGTGAAATCGACTTAAAATCAACACCTTTAATAAAAACTTTTGATTAAGTCAACTCTATTTGGCAGTCCCACTTTGTATTTATTATTATTATAAAGGTTAAAGTCAACTTTTACTCATCAGTTGAAATCAACAGAATTGCACTGTGTGTAAATGGATTTAACATCTAAGGATTTTTTCAAGTTTTTAATTTTTGAAAGTTTTTGCTTTGCAACCCTCCTGCTTTAAAAAATGCAGGGAAATGTGTATTTAAAAAAGTTAAATTTTGGTAATGACCATAAAGTTCAATTCCAGGAAGAGATGTAGCCGCTGCCAGCCTCACCTGTCTGATCTGGTAAAAGATGGTACTGCTTCATCAGCAGCCAGTGACACTGCAGTGTCTTGGCTGTGCGAGCAGGGTGAAACACATCTGCATGTTGCTGTAACAGGCTCTGGAATGTGTCCAGACTAGGTTGGCTACCCTGCAACATGGCATCCATAAGAAAAGGTAAACATTGAGCGGGTTTAACATCTCCCATGCTGCCCTGAGATGTTTATTAGTTTGTAGCATTTTGCTGAAGTTTATATAAATTTAGATTGCTTAGGAACAGTTCCAATTATAAAAGATTTATAATAAAAATTTGCATAAGAAAAAAGTAAAGGAAACGAAAAGTATGAAAAAAAATATTATTTGCTTCAAATGACATCATGTGATTCAGTAAAACACCAGAACTTTACAACTTATATGCCATTTACAACATCTCAATATTGTTTGGGAATTAAACTGAAAAGAAATGACAACGAACAGTAAATAAGAGAGGGGATGAGGAATAAAGTCTTGTTTTTTTATTACAGGATTCATAAGACAAGGGACAAATTTTGTTCATTTAGTTTACCTAAGTTTCTCTGTTCCTCATGCCTTTCTGAGGTAGACTGGTTCAGTTCAACACCTCTAAATAAAAAGCTATGTGATAAAACCAGATCTGCCTTATTTGGACATTCAAAGTTATAAGTAATGGACTTAAAATTATTTTAATAGTTTTGTTAACCCAAGTTTACACTTGCTTTCTTCATAGATTTTTTGATGGGAGGGGTTCAGACGTGAATAAACTCAGATTAGTATCTGCTCAGCTGTGATGTGAAAGTCCACTATATACTTATTTAGATACAATTGTGTGTAATATTTCTGTAGACATAATCTAAATCTTGATGTAGTCTTTGTTTCTATTTAGGAATTTCTGCAATAGTTCTAAGCATTTCAAATAACAAACTTACAGAAGCTACCGTGCCAAGCAATTTCTCCTCTGCATTGCTGTAGAGAGCCTTTCCTTGGATGGAAGCTACTGTGTCTGAGTGGAGTTGCCTTGCTGCCTCCATAGCAATCCTTTAATAAACACACAAAACAGGTTTTTTTATACAGTGAACTCAGTCAATTATCACTTCACTACATTTTTTGTGTTCTATGAGGACCATTACATGAAAGGACTTCAGGACTATCAGGAATAAATATTATTTTTATTATTACAATAACTCACTTTTCCCCCTCAGTTGATGTAACTGCTTATGTTCCCTGGAGATTGACTGAATTGACTGTAATTATACTTTGAGAAATTAATTCTAAAAGGCTACAGATTATAATGTCATTTATGAGAAAAAAATATTTATGAATGAGTTCAGCGCCTTGATAAAGCAAACCCTGAAAATGACAAAGTTTTATCCCCCGCTTGACAAAATTGACTTTAAAGCTTACTCACTTGGATATGGCTGGATCATAGAGAAGAGCGTACCACCTCTCCTCAAGCTCTTTTAATGTAAAACGGCAGGAAAACTTAACACCTGTGTGAACTGCACTCAAATCATTTGTCTGCAGAGAAATAATAAAGCTGCAGTGGTCATTCATGTTCCAAGAACAATTTAAAAAATTTCCAGGTTTTGTCTTTGTATAAATAAAATTTAAAACTGACTCACTCAAGGTAAAAAAAAAATTTAAACAAGACAGACAAAAAACATGTTTGGATGTAAGTTAAGAGGCATCTGAGGATTTATCATAAAAACAAGATTTAAAATCCACATTGGCACGTGAAAGACACATTTGTTATATGCATGAAGGGAAACTTCACTAAAACTTTCCACAATGCCCTTTTTTTAAATTCTGAAAAATCTCTTTAACTTGAAATATTTTCCACCAGCAGCCAATAGAAATTGATCTCTCCATGCATTGGTAAAAATATCTCTGTAAACAGCTATTCGGAAGTGAAGAAGGAGAATGTGATAAATTCCTAAAGACTCTAAAAGTAGCTTAAGCATATATACCTTAGGGCAACATTATAGGATCTGAATTTAAAGAATTTATATGTTCTTGCATTGGTAGTTTCAAACCTTGATATGGGTAACTTGACAAATTGCAGTAAGAAGAAAGAAACAAACCAGTATGAGAGTGTGAGTGGAATACTGATAAATTCATCACCTTAGGAACCGTTAAAATGTGTTGCCTTGAGGTTGTTGACTTTGACCATGATAAAAATAGAAAAAGCACAAAATGAGAATGCCAAAAAAGAGTTGACTTTAAACAAGAGTTTCCCTTTAACATTTTTTTCAGTGGATTTCACCGTACCTGCTGTACAGCTGTGATAAGAATCAGGTCATCTTGCGGCTTCCACCTCCCCAAGTCTTTAATGGCCGGAGCTGATGTTTTCTGCTTCTTAGACCTCTTGGACTTTGACTGCAGATCAGAGATGCCAAATAAGAACAGTCTATGTAAATGCTTTTATCTATAGCTAAAGAACAGGGATGCAAGTGGCGTATGCTAAAAAAGCAGGAAAACTTTATAGCTGCCCTTACAGAACTTTTGAAGAACCAATTACAAAAGACAGATACAACTCTGTACTAGGCCATGCGCAGCTATACAACTCAAATAAGTGTTTCATTTTCTATGAATCTCCAGTTAGGAGCTTTTCTGTAACATTTAAGTCTTAATTTTATCCAAACTTTCCTGCTTTTTTAGCCAAAGAAAATTGCTAAAAAATCGGAATTCCTGCAAAATTGGAAAACTTGCATCCCTAAAAAGAAGGATGAAGAGGAAAATTATTCATAAGCAAAATGTCACTGACAATACAAGGGTGGCCTGTTGATTTGACCATTTGATACATGAAAGTGACAAAAGTAAACAAAAAATACATGTCTTTCTTTTCCACAATAATTTCATTTATATGATGAGAACAAAAATAAGTGTTTAGGCTTTAAACCTGCCCAAAATATTTTTGAAAATTGCAGAGTTTCACCCGCTCACATACCCTAACATTTGATCGTGACTTTGACTTGGCTACTCCGGATCTTGATCCCGAGGTCTTGGATCCAGATTTTGACGTGACATGGCGAGAGGATGCAACTTTGCTCCCCGTTCCCCCTTTAGAAGCAGTTGTAGACTTTCCTGTGCTAGGTCTGCTGCGTTTCTCTGCAGGAGATTTCACCACAGAGCCCTTATCAGAGTGCTTTTCTGTTTCCTCTTTAATATTGAGATCTGGAAAGGTATAAAGTTTAATTATTGGTGGTTACGAAGATTTTTAAGTCTAGTTAATTAAAAGTGATAGTCATTGTTTTTTTTTACTCCAGCTTCAATTTGAAAAAAAAATAGTGTGTGGTAGACAACTATCTTATTCTAAGTCTACATTTTTTGTAACACGCTGCATATTTGGAGAATGATTGAAATATTATAAAGGTATGAAAATATTATAAAGGTATATTTGGAGAATGGTTAAAAAAGGCCAATTTTAGGTTGATAGGTAGCATAATTTACCACTAAAAAGGCAAGCATCAAAGTCTGATAATTTTGTGGTTATTTCATTAAGATATTAATTGTCTTAATTTTTTTTTTTAAATCACGTCTCCCTTAGTCTTAATGAAGCGGGCATGCGTTGTGTCAGGGTCTGTGCAAACTAGCTTCATGCCGTACGATGCCAGGGCCAGTCATACAGCAAAATCCAATCTACGCTCTTTTTTTGTCTTGCCCTGCACTGGTGCAAGATCTAGATCTAGCGATTTCCTTGCCAGAGGATCGTCCTGGTAAAATTCACTAGTCTATCTGCAGACAGCCAGATGAGAATCCCTTCCCCCCCCAGGCCTGCCTAATTAGTAGGCAAAATAAAGAGCTCTGACATAACCTGTTTCTTTTGAATAAATTATAAAAGGCAAAGTTCTTTCATGTGACATCTATTTCAAAATTCAATCTGGGAAAGGGCCTTTTCGATATTCAAAATATGAAATTGCATCCAAGCTCTAGATCTAGATTTGAAGCCTAACCATCACTAAATTTTCAGTCTAATCTTCCCTCACAAGCCAGTAACAACCAGCATCCATTCATTCAGATTGTCAGAAATAGCAGAGCATCGTTGGCTCGGTAGGTTAGAGCCTTAAGGTAATAACATGAAAGTTGAGGTTGGTGAATAAGAGGGTCCAATCCCCACACTCACAAACTTCTAAAATTTTGTATTCTTCAAAAAGCTAACGCTTTTTTTTATCGAATGAACTTAAGTTATATAAGGCTCATCATGTTGTCTAAATAACCTTTAGAGTGGGGTTGGCAACTCTCATGTAAGGATTAGATTGTTTTTCAGATGTGGACTATGATAAAAAGGAGGATGAAACGGTTATAGAAATATAAAGAATAAAGAGAAGGCGTTGACAGGAAATTCAAAGACATAATATTAGCTGCAAATGTCAGAAGGTAAACTCATGTTTAAGGCCAGAGAGAAGGAGAAAGAGAGATGTGGACTATGATAAAGAGGAGGATTGAACAGTCCCAGGGAGATAATAAATAAAGAGACTGCCTTGAGAGGAAACTCAATTAATTGGAAGTTAGCCCATTCTTAAACTAAATTTTTTACTTTTAAAAACCAATTTCATTATTTTCGCTCAATCCCGTGAAATTTGCAGGTATTTTACCAGTTTATAAAATAAATGAATTACATTCTAATTTGTCACCAGCCTCACCTTTCCCTGATTTCCCAGCAGTCGCTACAGCAACAGGTTGAACACTCAAAGACACACCAGTCCCTGATGAGACCTGCACCGCAACTGTCCCTGCAGCTACCGATACAGGTGATGCAGCCATGACAGTTGACTGAAGGGTAGATATAGGCACTGCTGCAGAGTTAACAAGAGTGTTTCTTGCAGGAGCATCTCCACTGGCTACAGCACTGGAGCTTGTCAATCCTGGTGAAGTATCGACACTGAGAGGGGCGTCTCCGGCTGGAGAGAGGGCGTGCGTGGTCATGTGAGCCACACCATGTATGACAGTCATTCCTGCAGCGGCAGAGGAAATGAGGCCAAGAGTTGGGCTAGATGCCGTGGAGGACACAGGACCTCCGGCCTTAACGCTGCGACCTCTTTCTGTCTTCACCAGACTGCTCTCAACAAGCTCATCATCAAATTTTTTCCGCTTGATGGATCGTGTTGAGCTGCGTCGAGCTGGGATCAGAGTGCTGGAGAAAAAAGGCGAACATAATATATTAACTCTTGTTAGTAAAAATCTTCCTGCATTTATTGATTGAACACTTTTTACAGACAAGGACACAGTTAGTGACTTCAAAGTTTAGCCATGTTGAGGCACTTCCTATGGCTAGAAAGCTGTCTAAACTTCAGAGCAATTAAAACATGGCCAACATTATATACAAATGGTTTAATTCCTTAAAAGGCTGTGACTCATTCAACCCCCCAAAAAGCTAATACAGTAATAGGATACCAATCATCTAACAATCAAAACGAAGAAAATTTTTCAAGATCTGTGTGCAGTGTGGTGCATGACACTGGTACTCAAAGGCTGGTCCAACTGCTCATGATGCACAACTATTAGGGATGTCAATGCACAGCTGCGTTTTTTTTAAAGAGCTTATTTGATTTACTCCAAACTCCATGACTGAAAACCCATCGCCACACTTGCAGCATATATCTTAACTTTGAAGGCATTTGGTTACTTTTTAAAAGTCAAAACTTGCTTACTTTTCTGTTTCTAAGGAGAAATGCAATGAAATGTTAGAAGAAAAATGAATTTCCTGCAAAAATTGTATGCATTCCTTCAAGAATTTTAAACTGAAATTTGCACAAAAAAAACCAACAAATTACTTCTTTAATGAAACAAAACTAACTACACAACAAGAACGAGAAATCAAAATACTTATTTAATGAAACAAAATTAACTACACAACAAGAAAGATGTAGAGCATGATATAGACAGATATTTATCTTGCTGTAGCAAGGGCAGCAATCAGATTCTGAGTTCAATCATTTGAGATCCAGGTCAATACAAATTTACATGAAAAAAAAAAAAGAACTCAGAAAAGATTATTTTTCTTTTCTCACTCGTACTATTGAATGCTGCTTGTTAAAAAAAGGAGCCAAGATTATTCCTGATGAATTATTAATATATATATATCACAACTTCAAAAATAAATTCTATATATAAAAATGTTATTTAAAGGTTAGATTTTCTTTGGTTCACCAACACAAACTTTTTCAGGTCTTTTCGTAGCACCTATACAATTTCAAGCAATTTTTGTGATCAACAATGTTGTTCTTGGTGACACTTATGCATTTGTAAAATTCCACCTTTTAGTCTCAATAATTGGTTTCAAATAAAGAGAAAACCAGAAGCATGGTTTGGGGAGTTGGTCGCTCTTCTGGACAGTTCTTTAATTAAATCTGAACTGTTATCACAATGAAAGTTATTACCTTTATAATAATGACCCAACTTCATGGATCTGAAAATAACAACTCGTTTATCTCTAAAAAAAAATGATTTGTCAAGAGTAAATCTTGACATTTTGTAAATGCACATTTTGTGCTATTTGATAGGATAACATTAACTGCTTTGTTTTAAGTGCCTTGAGAATATTCAAAACAAAGCAAATTTAAATGGTTAGTTTTGGGCATGTTTAATGTCTACATCAAAATATTCTAGTTAACTCCACTTGTCTCATATTTTAGATACTCTAGTACAAATTACAAACCTTGGGTCAACCACAGGTATCCGTCTCAGTCTTTGAGGAGCCTGGGTTTTAGGTGCTGGCATGGCAGGGATGGATGATGATACAATTGCATCTTTTGCAGCAGCAGCAGTGGAGGCTGCATGTGGAGAACTGATGATAGATATAGATGGCGCTGGTGGTGGTGGTGGTGGTGCTATTGTCGTTGCTGCGGTACTTGCAACAACTGAGATCAACAGTGCAGGATTTTGTGTTTCCTTTGCCTGTGCTGGCTCTGTGACTGAAGGAGTAGTCTCCATATTGGTGATTATAATATGTATTGTAATTTGCCAAGTTCTACTGCCCTTGTGCCTAAAATTGCATCAATGCTGATGATAGGTCAACATGATTGTGAGGCTTCAATTCAGACTAAATGCATATACATGTATATAGTTAGGAGGCACTGCAAAAGAAAAAAATGAAATAATTTTAGATGCATTCCATGTTAAGTGTGTCACCATTTCTACCTACTTTAAGCCAAACAATTTGCTCTCTTTCACTAAATTAAGGTGTCTGCAATATGCTGACTGTTTTTATCTTTACAGAAATATTCTATCCACATGTTAATACTTAGAAAAAAAAATTCTCATCACCTTAATACAGAAGTTAATTGGGCGACAAGTTAACGTTATATGTGTCACCCTCTGATTTTTTTTCACCCTTGACCTGAAAATCTAAAACTCTCTGAATTGAACACACCAATTTTCATAAAGTGGAATCTACTGAAGGTCAACACTTTTAAAGGAAACTCTTGCTCAAAGTCAAATCTGATGTGCAGTCCCCTTTTGTATTTCTTTGTATTTTTGTAATAGTTACAGTCAACTCTTGTTTAACTCTTTCGCGTTTATCCCGGCCAAACACTGCCACGGCCTAAAAACAATGAAGACATGAACTGTTAAGCTTTACCTGACCCTTCTTGTAGTCACTCAAAGTATCACAGCAAGCTCATGAATGTTCAAGACAAACTTGTTGCATAAGTACACAAAGCAACTGAAAAATGTTCCCTCTTCACACAAAGCAGCACTGTTTTAGGTTTCCCCAACTCTCATTCCGAGACAGCCGCACCGCTAGCCGAGATTGATAGCGAAAGAAAATTCTCATAGATGTGAGAAATTCTTACATCATGCATTACCATGGACTGGGATCGTTGTGTGCCTGTATGAGTCAATCCTGAGCCATACACAGGAAAATTTCTTGACCAGCAGACTTCTAAGCAAATGACGGTTAACATTAAATTTGTGGGTGGGGCAATTAAGGCTAACCTCAGCCATTCGAGGCCTGGAGTTGATTTTGAGATAAATTGACAGCTGGAGGGTGGAGACATCCTACTGTTATTATTACATTGTCTTCATTCGCACTGTGTCTAGTATTACCTCATTGTAAAAACCCTCCATTTGCTGCCTGTAAAATCTAGAATAGATTATAAAATCACTCTTGCGTGTAAACAATAATGCATCTGAATACCTTAAAGACCTCATTATGCCGTATAAATAAATCTTTTAAAAGTTTCAACTGTTAATTCCAAAGCAAGAGAAAGAAAATTCCATGTATATGCCCCCAAAATTTGGAACTCCTCCCTAAACGAATTGCGGGCTATCAGTAACAAGTAATAATATGACTCAGGACATAATATATACGTTTGCAATTTTTTTTTAGGGCTAGGATTATCCTGATCTCTTTTTTTCACTTGTCTTTTGCATGATTGAGATATGAAAGTAAATTATGTAATGCTATGTATTTTGTAAAAATCTGTAAAGCGCTTTTAAAAAGCCTGTATGGCGATAGCACGCTTTATAAAAACCCTCTAAGTAGGCCTATCATACTACATCTCTTTTTTTTACATCAAAACAGTTACCAGTATAATGTCCTCTTCACAACTTGCAGTATAACTTCAAGAAATAAAATTAAGTTCTGGCCACAGTGCACATTATTCCTTGCCTACAGACACCCAAAATATAGACAAAGCCTCCGCTGCGACTATATTGTGTTTAAAAAAAACTGACATGCAGGTTTAGAATAGAATCTACTATAAATACTTTAGCTAGACACACCTAAGGGCTTTGAAACTTCAAAGACTTTCTAAGTTAGGGTTCGGCAATTAAAACCATGAATTTCTAGCCTCCTTTAGCCCTTAGATTTAGAAAGTATAAGCATCTATAAAATATGTGGACGTAGATCTTAAATCCATCTGTTTACATACATAACATCTAGATAGTGGTCAAGATGGTATGAAAGATTTACTACACAGTGTATTCGATCGGTAGGCTGGACAAGACATGTCATATTGACACAATCGCCAACAAGCAGCCAATGGTTCCCCTAGATCTATAAATAAAATTTCCAAGAAATTGAGGGTAATCCGTGACAGTCTAGGCATCATTCAATTATCATTCAAATGATTCATTCATAGGGCACCTTTAAGCTTGGGGGGAGTGAAATCTTTAATTTTATGAAAAAGAACGTACAGTAGAGATCAACTACTACTACAGTACTTTTGTTTACACTCCCCTTTACATTCTCATTGCGGGAACATGTCTCACTGTGCAATTTTTCTTCTGGACCCAAATATCCCATTGTATGCATTTTCTACTGTATTTAAACTAAGAAAAACGAAAAATGGGGTACTAATACACAGTATGAGCTAGAAGTTTCAAAGCTTGGCCAAAACATGCACTCAACATAGACATATGATCATATCATGGGGGAAAGACAAAGCAGTTTGAACAGTGGATATATCATCAAGTATCCATTGATATGTTGTAATGTCTTGGTCTCCTTTACTTTAGACTTAAGAAATCGAGACATCTTTGCTTAGCCTCCATCAGTGTTATCATAATATGCCCAATAAGTTTGCCTTGTTTGTCAAGTCTAGGCTACAGTGTAAAAAACTTTCTGTGTTTGTTGGTTTGGGTTTCCTCTGTGTGTGTGTGTATCACAGCATGGGAACACTGCGAAAAGTTAAACAAAATTTTGTTTTTCTTTCTGTTGAAATTAATGAAAATAAATCTATGCCCTAAGTGTATGTTGTTTATGAAACTGAAATTTGTTTCATGCACTTATAATATCAGGAGCAAATTTTGTATAAAAATTAAGACTAATTCTGTGGTCCAATGCATGAACCTGATAACCCACACACATGTGAAATGGAGATGTTTCCAGTCAAAGTTTGGCTTAAAAATAAAATTACAAAGAACATAGAAGGTGACTAAGTTGTAACAGCAAAGAATTTGGGGTCTTCAACATTAAGTACTAGTACAAGTACAACCATTTAATTATGTGATAAAGCACATTATGGAATACTTGTTTGTACCTTTATCTCATTTTTTAGGAAAATGTGGGTTATCAGGTTCATGTATTTAGGCTTCAGAATTACCTGACAGCCACAACTTGTGACTGTAAAAAATCGTTACGTTTACCCAAGTGCCACCACTATACACTACCACGCAACCATTAGAGTCTATAGTAAATTTTATACTGCTAGGAATTGCCTATCGCGTCCATTAAGATTTTTTGAAGAAGAAGAGCTACAAACAATGAAGAAAAATCGGGATAATCCTGGCATTGGCCCGCTGACGACTGACGAAATGAAGGGGATGATCATGATAACCCATTTTTAACACCAGCGGGCCAATTGCAGGATTAAGCCGAAAAATCAAGATCGGGTTGAAAATCTTAGAACTCTTCATTGAGTTTTTTTAGAAATTGCAGTCCCTAGACTTGAGACTTTGCTAGGTTGGCTATATTTTAAGTTTAACAACTTAATTCTAAAACCCACTCTCTCATGAAATGAAGGTATTGATTTTCAATCGACCTGGCAAAGTCTCTTTAAAGTTTAAGGCCCCAGCCCAGTTGTACTTCAAGAGTGCCGGCCAATAGATCAATGACACTCACTGATATCGACAGCCCAGAACTGGCACTGGCAGAGGATAAAGTTTATAATGTTAGGCCTTTATCTAGATTCTAGGTCTAGATCAGATCTACATTTTGCACTGACAGAAGTTCATTAAATACTAAATTAGACTTGGCTAGCGAGTCTCAAGATTCTAGATGATTAGATCTAGATCTAGATCTACATCTGCTAAATATGTCCGAATTCTTTTTATTTCGTCAAGCCAAATGGACAGGACCACAAAAATAAGTTCAAAAAGTTTCCATATGCCAACCAAACATTCAAAACTAAAACCACTCACTCATGGTGATGAAAAATCGGTCTATATCATTGTTCATAGTTCCTTGTTTCAGCCTCCATTGACGCCATGTTATGAGTGCATAGGTCACAAGTTCAAGGTGGTGAAAGCAAATATTCGTAGTATTCGTTCACCGATATTTTCGGTTTAAAAGTCTGCCCAGTGGTTGTTGTCTCTGGTAATGACAGAGACAATAAACAACATAGATAACTTGAAAATTAGACAGACAATGTCATACAGTTGGCCGCTTTATATTATTATTAGTCTATAATCAGACGTAGACAGGGATAGTGGGTGAGGGTGAGGGAGAAGGAGAGACAGAATGAGACGTCATACTTGCATACATCGATTTGGCTGATAGGCATTTAATTAAGATTATTCATTATGAAAGACCGAGTTTTAGATAATAAAAGTATAATACAAACATAAAGAATACGTGGATGATGACATATTTAGACAAACAAAAGGAAAAAGGGAACGAAGAGTTGTTAAGGATGAGGCCGGGTAATATTATCAACAAGATTAAAGGAAACGTTCAACAATAAATTTTTGTACAGATTTGTTACAAAATTATAACCCCACCCACTACCGCCCCCTTTGTTACTTGATATTCAATCTACTGTTTGGTTGGCGAATTTAATGATTTTT
>BMAT01012947.1:55874-66167 GCA_019649035.1 Elysia marginata
CACCCAGTCTACTGCAAATAAGTACATGTACTTAGCTTTTTGTTTTAATCTCTATCATCTAGTCTAGAATAAGCTCGTCTAACAATGAGAAATTTTTAAGGAAGGCTACAGGGTGCATTGAACACCACCTCCTGAATTTAGATCTCCGCCCAGATTTAAAAAAAAACCAAACAAATGGTTATAAAAAATGGCTTGACACATTTTTTGATAAAAGGAATCAGGTTTTGGTGAATGCCTAAATTTTGAGATATGACAGGGCTGCATGTGTTATTAGCACCAGGGCCTTTCATTTCTATGAAAAACACGTGGGTCTAATGTATTGCAATCAAGTAAACGTATTAGTGCTAGTAAAGTGTCTAAAGATGAAATAAAATTTTAGGTTTGAAACTAATTCTCTGTGATGGTGCTTTATAAATTATATTCAAACATGAAATAAGTAAATTGCTGTCCAAATACTCTAAAATGGCTTCTTTTGCGGGGTAATTTAAATTTCAATAAGTAATCAGAATATAGTTGTTATTCAGTTGAAGGAAATGTTTGAGTTCTCCAGGTTTGAATTGTTATTTGAGCTAAACTCCATAGCTAGTCTGCACACAGAACTCTTTTCTCATACTTCTGTGTGTTATTTTTATAGATCTAAATCTAAGCCTAGATCTACATACGATTGTAACTTCTTCAAGATTGTTACAAGAACCACTGAAACGGTTAAAATTAGCTACTATAAACTATTTCAGACCTGCCTATTTGTACAGATTTTAGTGGTATATACCGAATTTTATCAATTCTTTTAACATCCTTCACTATTTCCCGATGTTGCAGGTAAATGTACCGATTTTTTCAATGTGACAAAAGATCATTGTTTTTCTCAATTTGCGGTGGTATTTGTAAGATTTAAAAAGAGGGAGGCAGTCATCTCAGTTGCCCCAGGCTTATTGCATGGTTTCTTTGTTAAATGTTTGCAGAGAATACATGATTCATGTACCAGACTACTTGCTGTATGTAAAAATGAAATGAGTTTGGCCTGCCCCAGGAGCTAGATATCCGAGTTGAAATCCTGCAGGCTGGGCAACCTTTTTAATTGGGTGTATTCGATATCAGAAAATGTATTTTAATATGAGAACATTATTTGTTAATCGATAATTCAGCCTTTGCGGATGCTAATGTAAGGGCAACAGGTGATGTTAAACATCTCTACGTGACCATTCCTTAAAGAGCACTATGAAAAAATAACAGCATAGATATAGGCAATTACCGATCAGATCACTTTAACTTTTACAAGTCCTGCATTAAACAATTGATGCTAAGGCATAAAATATAAAAAAATATAGTAAACAACTGTTACACATATTAATGCCGGGTTGCATGTACATATAATGATGTCTGTCTTTAGATCTGAATCTAGGTCTGCAGCTTCCTTTTCTTGGAAATGAAAGCTATTAATAGACCAAACCTGTGAGTTTCTTTCAGTAATCTATGGGGAGCTAGTCAAGATCTAGGTCTCCGGAAACGTAGATGTTGTCAGCATGTTGAAAGGTTTAGAGTTTAAATAGATCTGCAGCCTAGAATAAATAGACTAGGCCTAGAGTTAGACTTTGTGTAGAAATATCAGGGATGCTGATTTTTGTAAAAACATAGAAATCTGTATTTTCCGTTTCGTTTTGTACAGATCCATATTTCCGATTTGCTCAGTACAAGTCTGTAAATTCGATTCAGTAATTATTCTCCATTTTTCTTCCAACAGTTAATAGACAAAGCACGGAAAGCATGTTTGTTATTAAAAAATAAGACATTCTATTTCCGGTTTTGTGGTGTATATCAGATACCGAAAATTAATAATTGATAGGTACATATTCTCATTGAAAATAATACGGGAACGTTGTCAATATCAAAGTTTACGCAACGAAGCGATATTAAAACCGATGTCAACCGTTCAGTGGATGAGTAATGTGTTGTTTTCTCTATCTTGCGGGAACTTCATTCTTCATTTCCGTCTAGCATTAAGAACTTTACTGATAGCTCTTCATTGTCTTGAGCGATTCTCCATAGATAGATCTAAATATATTTAGATCAAGATCTAAACTGGATTAATTTGTAATTCCATTTCCAGCTAAAAACCGCCATCTATCTAGAGGTAGATGTCAATTAGGTTTAAAATGACTAGATCTTCACATATTTATTTTTCATTTCTACTCCACTTGACTGTTACTACTAGTTCTAGTCTCTAGCTTTATCAGATTTCAGACTGATGATGCACATGGCGCAGGCTATACCTAGACATATAGTCAAGCTAATCTAAATTCTCATCTAAAAATTAGACGTTATCAGTGCTTGCTGTAATCAAGGGAATATGGCTGAATTAGTCCGATTTTTAAAAATCTTGATCCAAAATAATTGTGATATAACGTAGATCTAGACTAGATATTAGACCTGCAGCTAGATCTAGGGCCTATTTTGGCAATCTGAAATATAAATAGCTAGATCTAGATTTAGATCCAGCTATCACTACAGTATGATGCATAGGTGCCACTTTTCCGCTAAAAAGCGGAAATTCCGCTAAGTTCTGACCTTTCCGATTTTTCCGCTATGTACAACTTCAAGCAGATTTCCGCTATGACCGATACAAATTTGAGGACATGCATATGACGGATCTCTGTCTATAAAATTACTTCTTTTCTTCTCCGTTACAGTATAAGAAAGAGGATCGAACGTCATAGTAAACTGGGGCAACCCAACTTTATCGCTCAAGTTTTGGATAACCCGCATAACAATCCCATCCGCAAAGCACAAAAATAGCGGAGGTAGTTGGGAATTGCTTGAACGAGAGTGTGAAATTGACCTGCGCAGGTTAAGCTTAGAACAACAGAATACGAAAGGGGACAGTTCTCGTAAAAAAAGGATTCTTAACTTCGTAATCTAGGTCTACCGATATGCGAACAGTTTGCGAACTTATACTCCTCGATCAACCTTATACAGCACTAGCACACTGCACAGCATAGTCAGAAGAAGGTTCTACAGCAATGTTGTAGCCAAGCAAGACAGATGAAGATCAGCTAGAGAGTACCGCTATTGTAGGTCATATAAAAATTTCACCGAACCGCAAACAGTACTGTAGATCTATAGATCTTTTATAGGTCTAACTTATACATTTTCACCTCTAACATTAACTGATTGAGTCTTAGATTTGTTTTTTTTTCCGAGGGATGCAAATTTATTTTAGGCAGCAATGCAGACGGAGACTATATGGGTGTAAACTGAAAGCCATGATAACATCTAGGAATCTTTATCTGCCAAGGACATTGGAAAATGGGATAGAGATCTAAATAAACCGGCAATGTGGATTTTTAGTCTTTTGCACGTAGTCTACCGCAAATACCGATATCTGTACATGTACGAGATTTTTATGTTGACTTCTATCATCTAGTTTAGAATAAATTCGCCAAACAATGAAAATTTTAATGGAAGGTCACAGGGTGTATTGAACACCACTTCCTGAATTAAAATCCCAGCCCAGATATTTTTTAAACATAACAAATAATTATAAAAAAATGGCTCGAGAGATTTCTTTGTTAAAAGGAATCAGGTTTTGGTGAATGCCTAAATTTTGAGATATGATAGGGCTGCATCTGTTATTAGCACCAGGGCCTTTCATTTCTAGGGAAACATGTAGGCCTAATGTATTCTAATCAAATAAACGTATTAGTGCTAGCAAAGTGTCTTAAAAGGAATTATACATTTTTAGTGTTGAAACTAATTCCCTGTGATGGCGCTTTATAAATTATATTCAAACATGAAATCAGTAAATTGCTTCCCAAATACTCTAAAAGTAAAATGGCTTCTTTTGCGGGGTGATTTTCAAAAAATTTGCTGGGGAGCATGCCCCCCGGACCCCCCTAGAAAAGCTCCCGCCTTCAGCGGTCGCATCATCTGTTACTTAACTCCAGTAAAGTTCCTCCTTTTTGAACATTATGAAGTGGCACCTATGATGATGGCCTTGACAAGGTTGAAAAGACTTGATGTTAATTTGCTATTAATCATCAAAAGTAAATGACTTTAACTCAGTAAAAGTCCATCACTCTATGCAGGCTGCATCATAAGTTAGGTTTAGTGGGTAGTGATAGGCCCGGGTGTAAGAGGATATATTACAAAAGTTATGCTACTGCCTCAAGGTCTAGAATCTATATGCTAGATAAATCTGTGTTGTAAGCAGAAACTAGTTACCTGCCCTAAGGTGTATGGTAACTTTATAATTTTACAAGTAAGAATTAAATATTAAAAGATTATAGCCAGCCTAGTTAACATTCCGAAAAACCATTTGTATAAAATAAAGACAAGTGGGCTTATCTAGCTTTGTTGCTAATTCTAACAAGTAGCTTGCAAACCCGCCGCACATTTTGATTGTTGCACCACTAATGGTGCCAGCAGTTGCGAAAAAGTTCAGTATTTTTTTAAGCATGGAGTTGGCATCCCTGTAGTATGCTTAGACTTAGATCTAGACCTAGAGCTTGCCAACACAGACCTAGGTGGATAGTGCTTTACATTGCTGATTGGGCTGATAGCCTCAGTAGTTAGGCTAGATGTAGACCTGTGTAAGTTGAAACGTTACAGAGACATGTATAGCTTGATCTATACAAGAACTATTTTGCATCCTATAATTATGTAGACAATATTCTGAGATTCTCACCATCATGCTGATGATATTCTGAGATTCTCACCATCATGCTGATGATATTATTCTGATTTCTCCAATTTTCAGGTGGTCTTCTGATTGCACTGCCGCGGGAGCAAGCTGCAGCGTTTTGCAAAGACATTGAAAAACAGGAAGGCTACCAGTCGTGGATTATTGGTATTGTGGAGAAGGGCAACCGCACGGCCCGGATTATTGACAAACCAAGGGTCATTGAAGTGCCAGCCAAGGATCGAGATGGTGAATTGTGGTAGTGGATGGCGAAGCCTTTTATTTTATGATAAGTTCCATTTATTGTTACCCATTTTGAATTGGTATTATGGCATTGGTCCAATGTACACCAAAATGCTACTGTTGTGTTCAATTTTTATCATCCATTCATGCTTGTAATTTTTTTGGGTAGTTTTTATTAAAAATGTTTTAAATAAATTTGTTATTGTAAGCTTTTTATGCAAGGTATAAAAAGAAAAAGTTAGTGCTATGACTAGTCCGGTTGCTTTCATATTTCTAGCTTCTCTACCAGTGATATTATCCTTCTGTTGAAACTGTCCATGCCTGCGACACCATGGCTTCTTAAAGAAAAATAATAAAACCCACAACCTGGGTAGTGGTGTTCAGTTGGTTCCCCACATTCATTGTTACCACACCTGATCCAGGCGAAGATCAAAATCCTTATTTTTTTTTTCTCGACATGATATTATAAGCAGATTTTATATCACCTTCTCTGATTTGAATGCAGCACTGAGTGATCTGAAATTGATTCCCTCTTGCATGAACCATTGGTAGTGAAGCTATGACTTTCATCATTCCCTTGCGTTGCTTGGAGGAGCCTTGAGCAAGCTCTGACCACCCGCACGCCCCAGGGGAGCGTCGGACTAAAACACTGGGGTTGGTTACTTAGTGTGGTTTACTGCTTTCTCGATGAAATAGATCCAATTAAAAACTCTTTGTGGTTCGTTGGTCTGTTTGAAGTTTATTGAAAGTGGTAAACCTGTAAAACCTGTTTTTGCTGACATCTCATCCCATCTGTTGTCTCTCTTTCTCTATTTCTGCTGCTTAAATCATCATATATATCATCATTGAAACATGCCACTACCAATACAAAATGCAAATAAATTCCTTTGAATTAAACAATGAACAATTACTTCACATTTTAATGAGTTTCTTGTTTACTTGGTGTGGAATTGTGTCAAACTTATCTGGTTGTCATGCCAGCGAAGAGTAGCAGTCTGGCCTTTACTGAAACTTGAGGCTACCTAACTTTTACCCGGCAACGGATCTTAATCTCTCAGCTTTAAGCTGTTTTCAGCTTTTCCCTTTCAAATTTGGGACTTTAGCTCAAAATTCCCCCCAATTTCATCTATGATAACACTCATGAAGACTAACCAAATGTGTTACGATTTCCCAAGTCTTTTTAATATGGGGCTAACGCATCACGAAATATCGATGTTGATACAGTAGTATCTGGTTAAACGCACGTCAGATAAATGCACGCTACGGTTTAACTAACGCCAAACCGCAATGACCGATTTTTTTCTCTATATGATCAGTATACCCTAAACACACTCAACATCATCCAAACACACGCTATGATTGATGAGATAGGTAAAATGAGTGGACCAGGCAACCACGGAGACTCACAGAAAAAGCCAGAGATACTCAATCACTAGAATGCTACATTTACATGTTTTGGTTTAGGAAGACTTGGGGGCAGGGCCCTGAAGAGGGAGGCATGACCGATGACAAAGGCCTGTCGAATGGGGATAGTTTGTGTAGACATTAGACTAAGTTAGAGCCAGCAAAATGATTATGGTGCATCGTTCACTTCGTCCATACCACACTGATAGGTTAACTCTTGTAGGCTAGCCTAGTATAATAGCTCTTGAGTGTTCAGCTCAACCATGCCTCCCCCTCCCCATTGATCTCCCCACTGCCCTCTTTGGTCAACAACTAGTTAGATTTTTGCCAAACCAGCTCACATACAGTAGATAGATCTAGATCACTAGGTTGTATAAGTACATGTACATCCCTGATATTCTTGTCTATACCTTGTCAATTTGTGTGGTCCAGGGAAACAATTTTGTTTTTCGGCCTATTCTCTCGTTTTTATTTAAAGGGAAGAAAGTAGATATACATGTACCAATTTTTACTACTTTTTATAAATGCACACATCCCGTCTAACCGTATACTACTGTACATGTATTTGATACGTCCACTTCTGGACTGTTCTGCAGAGCTGCCAACCAGAATGACTACCAAAATATTGGAGTACTGATGTCACACCGAAAATACTGAAATAAGCTATGACTTGGGGAAAATATCTGTGATTACTAAAATTTGACAGAAATCGTAAAGTCTAGACTTATAAGATTAGAAGATCTCTAGCAAAATGCACCAGATCATCTTTTTGTTTTTCAAAAGAAAATGAATTTCCATCTTTCAGAACTTTCTTTAAAAGTAATTTATTGAAATTGAAGACAATTAGCTCCAAATATCCAGGACTTTTAGTGCTTGAGTTGATACTAAATATACGTGTACCATAGAATGATAGATACATCTTATCTTTGTTTGAAAATGTTCTGAAATGCTTTGGAAAATACCGAAATGGAGGTCTCTAAGTCTAAGTACGGGAGCCAGTTGACTAGGGTTGAGCAGCTCTGGCTCTGTCCTTCATCCATCAGATGTTATGTGTGCATGTTTTGGTCAAGCTTTAAACAGTAACATGTATAAGCGGTTTGTGAGAACCACTTAGGTTTTGCCTCTTATGCTTTCCAAAATTACGTCAGCTCTGATGAAGCTTAATGTTTCAATAGTTTCATTCTTTCTAACAGTAACAGGGATGCAAGTTTTCCGATTTTTTAAAGTAGTTTTCTTTAACTTAAGAGCAGCAAAACTTGAAAAAAAAAAATGACTTAAAGGTTAAAGAAAACGACTTAAGAGTCATAGAAAATCAAACACTTCTTTTTAGTCGTATAGCTGTGTGGGCACTTGTACAGAGTTGTATCTATCTCTTTGAATTTGTCTATCAAAAGTTCTATTAGGGAACCTACAGAGTGTAAAACCTGATTTTTTAGCATGGGCAGCTTGCATCCGTGTTTCTAAAGCAAGAGAAAGGGACGTGTACAGTGTACCGATGCTACATGAGTGAAGTAAAATAGCAGTAATAGCACCTAGGCTACTCCATTCCAGCCCGTTGTGCGTAGAACACCCTGTCTTTTTCCTCAGTTTTAACTTTTATTACTTTCAATACGGTATTCCTTTTAAGAAAAATTGAAGTGATTTAACCACCCCCCCCCCCACTCGCAAGCTTTAAATATCCCAATGATGCCTAGTAGTCTGTAATGGGTTACCCTCGATTTTTTGGAAATTCAGTTTTGCCGCAATAAGGGCTGCATTTTGGAGATTGTGTGATTGTGACAAGGCAAGGCTTAGCCTGTTCTAGAATACCGATTGGATACACCAAAATATACCAAAGTACCGCTAGGCCTACAGATTTTATAAATGATTTATTTCTTTACTGGTACCGAGTGGAATCAACAGAAAAGAGGTGACGCTGAAGATCACTTAATATATAATTTCTCAAAATTAAAATCAGTCATGTTGCATTGTTTTGAACTTTTTGTAGACTCGTCGTTTGTAAAATCTTTTGAAATGTTAATAAAGTTTGATGGCGTGTTTATTTGGTTTTTTATATCATATTCACGGACAATTCTGACTCTGAGTCAAAATATACAGCGAGGTTCTTGACAGATTCAGGAAAAGAAATTTCATTTCCACATAAAACAGTGTGTTTAACGTTAATTTAATTTGTTTGAGTAGTCAGCTATTCAACTTTAAAGTTAATCTCATTTGTTTGAGTAGTCAGCTATTCAAAAGCGCTTCCGTCTTCTCAATAAGTTTCAACCTATTAACGTCCACAAGAAATTTATCCCTTAAGACAATCATATCATCAATTTTGTCGGCATTGGCAGAGCTGTACTAACGCGAATCATCTGCATAAAAAAATGGTAGCTTAGAGTAATGTTTCGAAATAATTTGAGCCAATGGCTGCATATAAATATAATGGTGAAAAAGATGGGGCCAAGGACTGAGTTGTGAGAAACCCTAAACCTCCTAGGCCCATGGGATGGCTTCCGACCATCAACCATAACTCACTGCAGCTACCGATTGGATAAACATGATTGAATGAAACCATTAAATTGATTTGCCCTTGATACGAGTACATTATACTCAAAACAGACTCAAGTGTACTGAGCAGAAAATCGAGGTCGATGGTGTCAAATGCGGCCGAAAACATAAAATGTTAATCTAATTTTCATCAACGTTAAGTAATGGATCATTCATTACCTTTACCACGGCTGCCTCAGTGCCATGAAGTAAATTACTTAAGTTAAATCAAGATGTTTCATCAGCAAAAGTAAGCAAATTTGATATAGGGCGATAATTTTCAAGACAATTTGGGTACAAATTGCTATTGTTTAACAGAGGCTTCACCAATGCTGTCTTGTCATCTTGAAATCTTTGAGTAAGATTAAGAATGCAAAATTTAATAATGAATAATTCAATTAATTGATGAGTTCAGTGATGCATGAAATGGTTTCATCCAAAAACAACAAAAGCAGTGAATCAGGCATAGACCCAGGTTCAACCTACAGTACATTGTTTACCCGCAGCTCTGACTCCGAGGATCAAGGCTTTCAGAAATTCTTCACAGACTCGTTGAAATGAGAAAAAAGCAATTACTGGCAAAATGTTGGCATCGATTTGGTATATCAAATTTCAAAAGAATTCCGGACGGTATGGATTTCCTCTTTGAACAGTTATGAAAAAATACTTGGAAAACTACCCTCTGTAAACTTGCTACGCAAACAGGGCTGTTTATTTTCGCCTAAAAGTTCGTCACAGAGCTCAAACAATTGTTTACTTTACAGTTTGTTGCGTCTTTAAATTTTTGTTGGTACGAGGTCCGTTTCATAAATAAGTTTCCCACCTCCATAAATCAACAACCAAAAGGCATAAGATGATGAAATTTGGCACAGATTGCCTTTAATATCTGACCTATTCAACGTAACATCCACCATTGTTGGCGCATTTCTCTATCCGTTGTAACCAGTCTTTAAATGCAGTGACGTAAGAACATTTGTCCAGGTTCTTTATTGCTACTTTCTTAGCCTGATTAATGTCCTCCCGTTTCAAATCGCTGGCCGCGAAGATGTTCTTTCAGTTTCATTTATTTTTAGGGAATAGGTGAAAATCACAGGGGGCAAGGTCAGGTGAATAGCGAGGATGCTCCAGCAGTTCCCACTTGTAGCCAGCCAAAACGTATGTCACTGCCCGGGCCGTATGGACTGGCGCATTGTCGTGGTGAAACAAGATGCCTGACTCCAACAGCCTGGGTAGTTTCTTTCGAATGGCAGGTCTGAGTTTGTCTTGCAGCACCTTCTTGTAGTACTGTGCATTGATTGTGGTGCCTGAAGGTACAGGCCAGCGCAAAATCACACCATTCATGTCAAAAAAGATCATGTGCATGACCTTGAGAGCCCCTTGTTTGCATCGAACTTTGGACGAGGCTCATCAAAGTCTCTCCATTCGGCTGACTACCGCTTTGT
>BMAT01012949.1:23141-35510 GCA_019649035.1 Elysia marginata
CCACTACCAATATCTCTACCAGCAACAAAAAAGGGTACTAACACCCGAAGCCACTCCTCCCAATCTCTCTCTCTCTCTATCTCTCACTTTCTCTCTCTCTCTCTCTCTCTCTCTCTATATATATATATATATATATATATATATATATAATGTCTATGTCAGTATGCCAGAAATGATATATAAAAATATTCTGCATTTGACAAAAACCAAGATATATTTTCATTGTGTCATAAGCTGTCGTTCGAATAACCATAATTATACAAGTGTGGATACTTCTTTTTAGTATTAAATCATGATTTAAACCAAACAATGCCAACATCATGATTCAACGAATGTCCGTGACAGCTACAGAAGTGTCAAGGCATTCATAATAAGTGGCCACAGCAACAAAAATTGAGCTCACCGTAGTTGGTTGCTGCATACAGGGCCTGCAAAATTGAACTATATAATTATGGTAAACAAATGTTAAATACAAAGCTTTAATTTTTTTTAATAAAAAAAATTGTTGTCTTTTACCTCTGCCATTTATATGTTAATATAAACTTTTATTCATCATTGTGTGGCATCATGGCCTAGTGGTTGACAATTGGCTTTCCAACCACCAGGTCTGGTGGTCGAGTCCTACCATCTTTAGATCGACTTTGAGTCCTTGGGAAAAAGCTATTTACACACATTTCTTCACACCACTCAGGCGTAAAATGGGTACCCGGCTATGGACAGTGAAAGGACTTGTCAGTGTGCTAGAGTGAAGCACTTGAATATAACACTTGAACTGTGAGTTCACAAGTTTCTTTGGTTGGTTATGCTCTTAAAGCATTTAATGGATTAGGCGCTAATTTAAAAAAATCTTCACTTTTACTTTACTTTGATGCTGAAATCATTCAATCTGTGTTTTCAGTTTGTCAATGTCACTGAGCAATCATTATCAGCTACACTAACGTAAACTAGGCCTCCATAAATTGTAAATGTATATCATAGCAATGCGCAATCACGAAAATGTCAATATAAAAAGCACAATTCTTTGTACATGTGTTGCAAGTACATGTATGATCATTTTTTAATTACTTTACCCCTGGAAAATAGAGGTTCTTTTAAGAAGAACTCCAATCTTATAAAATAAAATTTGAAATTCTTTTACTAATACATGTACTATCATAGTATCAATACTTCATGGTTAAAATACCCTTCAAAACACAAAGGTCCAGTTAAGAAACTATGAAAGACTTTAAAACTATGAATCACATACTTTGCCAATGACAACATACTATAAAATAGAAATATTTTCACGATTGCAGTGAAAGTACACCCCCCCCCCCAAAAAAAAAAAAAAAAAAAAAAAAAAAAAAAAAGCCCAAAAAACTTAACTACGGGTATAATAAAGCCTGCATGAAAAAAACGGCCAAAACCAATTGAATAAACTTTTGCTCTTAGCTTTTGTTGGTTTCAGCATCATGTAGGCCTTATATAGCCTAACACCAAAGTTAGAAAATCACTTGGACTATAATTTACGCAAAATTTCATGTAATAGATAACATGTTGTTTCTTTGGATCTGAAGTATTAATCATGTAATTAGACTAAATTATACATGCATACAGTGTATAATAATATACAGTGGAATCCTGATAAAGTCAACACCTCGTCACCGAAGAAATGTGTTAACCTTAAAGCAAGAGTTGACTTAAACATTACAAAGATATAAAGAAATGCAAAATGGGACTGCAAAACAGTGTTGACTTTAAGCACGAGTTTCCCTTAAAGGTGTTGACTTAAAGTGGATTCCATGTACTGTGTATAAATAATATACGACTACAGTGTATATATATACAATGTATAAATAATAATGCTCAAATATATGACTACAAAGTATATACAATGTATAAATAATGGTGCTCAAATATATGACTACAAAGTATATATACAATGTATAAATAATGGCGCTCAAATATATGACAAAACATAAAACAATTAAAAAAGTGCCCCTGTTTTCAAAATCGGTATCAATATAATAACAACAAGCTTAGTAATAGAGCAAGGACTATTTGAGCGTATCCAAACTTAAAGTTCAACATCATACAATTACGAATTTTCAAATAGTAATAAATGAGATAGAAATTTAAAAAAATCGACAGATAGGGCACTGCATGTTGGTCATTCTAACAAAGCCTCACTGAAGTAACATGCATTTTTTCGCAATACAAAATTACCTTTTAGGAAAAATGGAGCTGAAAACATAAAACCTGAGCTGAGACGACCAAAGCACGACTGCTTGCGATCTGTAACAAAGAGATCTCTATGATATAAAATTCTTTTACTGCCTTCGATAGTAGTTGGTACTGTCTAGAAATCAAAAAAGTCCAAGCCAAATCATGACCCTAGTTTTGCACGCAAAGAACCACAGATCCAATAAACTCAGAAATTAATTAATTAATTTTATCAGAGCTGAGACTTGTTGAGAGATTGATTTCCTTCAACTACTGTTGACGCCATAGGATTTAAACCTGGACAATTTGATCATTCAAACTACAATATTCAGATTACCAAGTGTATCCCAATAATTCAGAATTAAAATTGTGTTTTCATGGCGTTAAAACTGTATATATATAGAGCAGTTCCCAAAGTTTGGCACACAAAAGGGGGACATAAGATTCCAAAAATAAATTGTTACATAGAATTAGATTTATGGCAGATTTGAATACTTAAATTGTTTAGAAAAGTGCTTTTAGAAATACCTGAGCTTAATTTTATCCATGAATGGCATACTAAGGTGTTAAATTGCGACACTCAGAAATCTTACACAGATAACTCTTACACAACAAACATGACAATATTTCCATATTTAGAAATCCAGGGAATGAATACTGGCCTGCATATCATGTGTGAGGTGTTTTAAAAGCAAGCCAATACAAATTTTGAGGAAAACTTTAATTATTTACGATTTTTATGGTTGATTTGTGTCGTAAATGTTATCCGTGTAATAAAGAGACTGTCACTGAACCTTTTGAAATCGCCTTGCTGCATTTATTTAAAAAAAAATCACTTAGTTAAAGAAGATGAAAATGGTCAATTGCATTGCTTGTAAAGATTTAACACTCAGAACCTTTCAATCCCACTGGTTATTTCATAGGTTTTTTAATTTAATGCTGTCTTACACCGATAACTCTTACAACAAAACATAGAGTTGCATTCAAGGCCTATAAAACTGTTTGTATACAGTTACAAGACAACAATTTCCTTCGTTTTAGAGGAGTTGAAAGCACCAGGGTGCGATTTCATAAGGCTAAGGCTCAGTAAATGCCTTTCTCGTACATTGTGAAACACACAAAGAGATACTTATTTTGGTCTTACACCAATAACTCTTACAACAAAAATTAATGCATTTTTTACCCTAGAACCCTCAGGAACTAAATGAAAGCTATTAAGATGATGTCATTTGCAAAGACAAAGTATTTTAATCTAAACCAGACTCATAAATACAATTATTGTTCCAGTTCTGGAATCATTTATGTCGTTAACGTTATCCGTGTAAAGATCAGATTCAAGACAAAAATTTGAAGCACAACTTTTTTGTGTAAAACTAAAAGGACATTAATAGGTTCAAATGCACTTTAATTGTATATTTTCATGTGAAAAAACGTGATTGAAGACATAAAAGCGGGTACTTTGATTTAAAAAAGCTTTTAATTGGCGATGAAAAATTATCTTACACTGATAACTCTTACACCAAACAGGGTAATAACCTTTGGTGCTTAAATTGGCTATTTAAAGCTCACAGCTTAGGTGGTTGCATCTCTTCCACCAGTTTTTAAGGCTGAATGGCATTTAAACAAAGAAAACCATTACTCAGGCTGCTCAGTTTGATATAAACTGAATTTCTTTGGTTTATTACACCGATAACTATTACAACATCTTACACGGATAACTCTCTGTAAGACTCTTACGACAAGGTTTGGATTCACTTTGCTGATTGGCCAGACTGGCCCAGCCGTCCCACACGTGGTTTTATCATGTACAATAGCCATTCTCTACCTGTTTTAGCTATTTATAGCCCAATCGAGCGTAGCTTTCAACTAGATCTAGCAGCAATCTTACATAGATAACTATTTACGACAAAGTGGGTTGTGTGTATGAAATTGTCTGTAAGTGTAAATCTTGAACAACCTGCTTTTTAACATATAACAGTGGTAAATAAAGAAGTTTGTTAAATAAACTTTCAAAATAAATGAAAATTAAGTTGTAAAAGTGTGTGAGCAATGGTTCATTCAAGGTTAGATCTAGTGTTGAAAATTTACGACAAGCGTTATCTCTTAACTTACATTTAATTATGCCCTATAATTTAATCAAATTGAAAATTTGGGGCCTCAAATGGTTGTTAACATCGAGAACAGATGCCAACCTCTCCATTTATTTAGTTTTGGGCCAATAGGATATTAATTATCAGATGTTTAATTTTCATCAAAATAGACCATTTATTGTGTCCCCTTTGAAATGCAAAAAAATTGCACAAAAACTGACTTAATTTTTTTATTTTTTGAAAAACGTTCATACAAAACCAATATTTTTAGATAGATTAAGCTTCTACAACCTTTCCTCTATGAGACTGTGATAGTTTGAACTTTATTTCTGTTCAAATTATGACGTTTTTCACCCATTTATGTACCCATGTCTAGAATGGACTAAAATATGGCAACTGCTATCATAAAAAAAAACTTGAGAAGAAAATTGATTTTAACGCTAAACTTCATACAAAAGCAAGTTAAATGAACCTAAATAAAACTGGACTGTAGTAAAGATTATACACTATGAATTGTGTCAAAGAATTTAATACTATACACTAAAACACCTGAGGAGAAAATTGACTTGGACACTATATCATTCATTATCATAGCAACAAACTCGGTAAATCTTAAGAATATGCAAATGCCAATTCAAAGACTAGTTTTTATGCTTTTCCAAAATTCAGAGTTTTTGGCCTTTTGAGCAACCAATTAATACAATACTCAGAGATGCAAGCGCCTTACCCACAAAAAGCAGGAAAAATATCAATCGGCACTGATAACCAACAGCTGCCCCCTATAGAATCTTTGATAGATCAACTAAAAAGGGTAGACATAACTTTGTAACAGGTTCTTCACAGCTGTACAATCCAAAAGAAGTGTTTCATTTCCTTAATATCCCAAGTTTGGACAATTTTCTTTAATAGTTTAGCCTTAATTTTCAAATTTCCTGCTTTTTGGGGCTAAAGATTACTGCTAAAAAATCGGAATTCCTGCAAAAATCGGAAAAATTGCATCCCTGAATACTAAAAAAGAGCAACCTTAAAGGTTGTTTAACCATTTTCAGGCATGAATTATTTTTTTCCACAATTTCCCTAAAAATGTAATTGCAGGCGAGTGACAAATGAACTTCAAGACCACGGCAATACTAGCAACAGTGCGTTGAACTATCTATACCAGTAATCCAAAATACACAAAAAATATAGGCATGGACAATAGAGATAAACTAAGTTTAGTGGAGACTAGAAAATGCTTTATTATACCAAATTATATACTGACCGCCAAAAGAAACGCAACATCGAATCTCTAACATATTACTGAAAAATGCAAGGGATCAAATGAAGCATGTGATACATCATTTTAAAGGTTAATTATTGCTGTTTCAACTTAAAATAACGCCACGTTCATCAGTGGCCTCTGAGGACGACGAAATTAGATTAAAACAACAGACCCTCGATAAAGTATATTTTATGAAAACAGGATACCATTGGTAAAATTCCACAATGCAAACTATGCAGCAATTTTGACCACATTTTTACATACCTAGTCAGTAGATAAGTCTTTAGAATTTAATTACAGATCAAGACAGGCTTCGGCTAATAATGTGTGTGCCCCCCTTGGGCTTCCAGTACAGCAGCACATCGACGTCCCATCGAAGATACTAGAGTCTGTAAAAATGTCTTGGAATAGCATTTAGTGCCTTCGTAAGGAATGTGCAAGATCTTCGGCGTTTTGAGGTTGATGGTCTTGACAGTCCAGCCTCCGCTGCAAGTAATCCCACAAATGTTCGATTGGATTAATGTCCGGCGAAAGTGCTGGCCATGGCAGAACTTGGACGTTGCTTTGCTCAAGAAACTGTTGAGTGTATCTGGCTGTGTAACTTCTGTAAGCTCTTGCGTTGTCTTGTTGAAAAACACTATTTCTATGCATGGTAGTGTGAGGCACCACGTGAGCTTGAAGCACATCTTGCACATATGTTTGCGCATTTATCGCCCTTCTTTTGTTGAAAAAAAAAAAACTGGCCCAATCCTATCATTGTAAGAGATAGCACCCCACATCATCAAAGATGCTCCACCCCATCTGTCATGTTCCCTAACGCAATCTGCTGGGTATCTTTCACCACTTCTTCTCCATACATGTACACGGCCATCAGCATGATCAATGCAGAATCGAGATTCGTCACTGAATACGACACTTCGCCATTGGATGCGATCCCATGCGGCATGTTCCTGGGCCCATAGATTACGTTGGTGTCTGTGATGCTGGGCCAGGATGGGGGCCGATGTATGGGTTACGAACATGTAGGCCAGAGGTAGATAAACGTCTTCTTACTGTGTTTGCACTTATACGCTGATTATTTCTTCCTCTTGTCTGACGCGATGAAGCTGAAGCTGAAAGAAATCTATTGTTCACATGATTTCTGACAAGGTTTCTGTCTTGTCTCTGCGTAGTGCACAGGGCCGATCACTCACCGAATCCGTCTCATGTAGACGTTGTCTGAGTCTAAAAATCGTCGTACATTCATACGGAGGGAAACTTCACTGATAGGAAGACCTGCTTGGAGCAGTCCTAAAGCATGATGACGATCAACTTCAGAAAAGCGTGGCATTTTGTAAAAATAAAATCGTTTAATTCTAAAAATGGCGAATAATTATTGGGCACCTTGTAAGGTACCCTTGTGTGTAATTTTGAGAATCTCGACCATGTGGTTTTTCTACACGCACGGATTTTACATTTTTTACAGGGTATTCGAAAATCGCTCACATTGACTGGCAAACCACGCACGGGACTTGGGAGTGTGCTTGAACTCATGTTCAGATGTGTTACTACTCACAACACACTAAAAATCAACTCACCAACCTTTTTTTAAAGCGTGTATGGGTGTGAAAATAAGGAATGTCATGTTGCGTTTCTTTTGGCGCTCAGTATATTACAAAGAAGGTAATATATATAGAACTGAAAGACATTAAAAAAGCGATCATGTCGCCAGCTTTTGGTGAAAATTAAAAAAAAAATTCATCCAACCCACTGCACAAAATCAGGACCCAACTTTCATGTCATGCATTACTAAGCAAGGAAAATAAACATTAATTTATTGATAGCCTATATTTGAGAACTAAAAAGTACTAAATTTCAAAATAAAACTAAAGAAAAAAACAGTAGGAACTATAACTAAGAGTTTTACAAATATGTTCGTAAAAAACTTGCATATAATGCTGCAAATATTCATAAATAAAAAAAAATTTTTTGAACTTTAAATCTATAAAAGTTCAATGACTTCAACAATTCAAAATAACTTGTGATAAAAATTTAGGATACAAAAGGTAAAAATAATACAACAATATAGCCAAGATAAAAAATACAATATACCCTGTATAAATACATACAAGATTAAGAAAAAAATCACAAAAACAACTTAAGATTGTTTTAACAACAGGTTCCAAAATCATTTAATAAATCGAAAACAAATAAATATAGCTCTTTATTGTTAAAATTGACAGAAGTCATTTTTCATTCAAAAAAATCTACAACTGAACATTATTAAAATTCTCAATAGAAGGAACCTATTACATACTAAAGTACATGTATGTAAAATTAAAATTGACAAATATGTAGCATCATTGTAGGCCTACCTAGTGTTAATATTTAAAATATGTGGAACAGCCCTAACAGTTTTATGACTGCATATGAAGAAGTATTTCATACTCATATAAACTTTAAATGAAGGAAAAAGTTTGATCAAATTAGATATCCTTCACGCAAATGCCCATATTCTCAAATTAAACATTAGTTTAATCAAAGTATTCTGATAGAATGTAGAACACATGCATTTATAGTGTTTTATTGCAGAAAACTATTGGCCCCTGGTCCAAGTTGCAATGCAACTTAAGTAATTTTAAAAATTACTTAAGTTGCATTGCAACTTGGACCAGGGGCCATTATTTAATTAATTTATTTATACTTAGTGGAAACGAAAACTTAAGGCTTAAGTTGAAATATACAAATATGTATTTTAAAAATGAACTGTACAATTTTATGTAGAAAAACATTGTGTAAACTTTTTTTTTAAAGCAACAGGAATATATCAAACATTTTCTCAACATGGGTAATAAGACTCTTGTATCAATAGCATTCAATTGAATCTCAGGTGTTTAAAACACTCATGCAAGTGATAAAATATATAATAAAAAAAACTAAAAGCTGAAAATACATTGTGCATAGATAGCAACAAAATACGAACATGACTATGTTTGCTGTTTCACATCAAATCAGAGATGCCACTCTGTCTAACTTTCTGAAAATAACTGAAAATCCTTGCGTTTTGTTTTCATTTAGAATAGATTAACATATACAAAATGTGTGATTTGGAGGTACTGAATTGTCATTGTTTATGGGATCAATCTTATGTGTTCAGTCTGTATCTAAGGCTGAAAAAAAACAGAACATAACTGAAAAATGGAAGCCCTGATTTAAGTCATTCATGCAATTAAAAAACAAACAAACAAACCCTTTTCTCAAATTGTGATTGTTGTGCTTTGACACCAATTCAAAGACAAAAAAAAACTTTTCATTGCATTTTTCCATCATTATAAAACCTTGTCATTGTACTGAACAGGAATGTACTATGTAGAAACGAGAAAACATTACTTTACATAATGGTAGGAATTTATATTATAAACAAGCTCACAATACTTTGCTCTTCGTTTTTTCTGTAAAAAAATTTGTTTCTTTCTATGGTGACGAATAGAACTTCCATCCCCAACAAATCCCTACTTCTTTTTTTTCAAATGTTAAAAGCATTGACATCCTATCAGTGTATCTGAACAAAAAATATCTATAAAACAAAGCACAGCATCTAAAAGCTAGCATAAAATGCTTTGACTCTTTGACTTATAAAAATGCATGTAAAAACATACAGCATACAGAGAAGTCCAAATAATATGAACCTGGAAAATTCAATACCCATTTAACATAAACTATATACAGAATTCTAGTTTTAAATATCTTGATTTTGAATTTCGGATGATTTGAATTCAATTTTTGTTCGTATGGACTTTGACATACAAGTACTGGAATGTGTTTTCCTTCAGGAGCAAAAGGTTTCAATTTGATATTAAGATTTCCTTACTAATAATATTATTAGTTATAATTAAAAGATAGTCTATACCAAACAATTCAAACCTTCTCCTTCTTCTCGTTTGCAAACAACTCAAATTATTTGAAAGATCCTTAAAGTTAGCATGCTCTTTTTCTTATTATCAAGGCTAATTTCAGAATTAGAGATTCTCACATAGATCTCACAGATATGAAAACTACCAAAACCCTCCTCCTTGCAACTTTTTAAACTATTTGTAAATATCAAAAATATGGAAACTAGTTACAGAAATGTATACACTCACCAGGCATTTATAAAAGCATAAATTCAATTGGGTAATGATCACTGATCTCTTTAGCATCTTTTTCAGACAGATCAAAGGCAGTTTGAAAGTTGAACACTGTGGCTTCGCTGACTTTCACCTTCTTGCCATAAACAAAGGCTCTGTCGTAAGCGCAATCTGTCGAAGATGCTACTGTAGTATCCACTGAGTCATGGAGTAAACTTTTGAAGCCGCTATCTTTCTTAAAAAGTTCTAAACTATTCTTTTTCTTTTTACTGAGGTAAGTGCAGTCCGCGTTAAAGTCTCCCAAAGCAATTATACCCTGTGAATGCTTGAAATGTTGTAAGGTTCGTTTCATCACTGCTGGAAGCTTGGCTAATTCAGCTGCAGCATCTTTTGGTTTTGTGTGCAGCGCCATAAGAGCTATTCTTTTCTTCCTCTTATCTTGTGGTGAATAGTAAGAGAGCTCTATAGTGAACGGTTCTCTCTCAAAATCATCATCTCTTGAATCGTCATATTGTTGAGTTGCCGTCACCTCAGCTTTTTTGATTCGATAAAAAAACACATATTGCTCAGTGTATGTTGTCCTACCAAGGTTATCACTGTACACAGAACCGTAAGAGACTCCTGTCTCATTCAAACTATGCCAAAGTTTTTTTAATGAACGTCTAGATTTGTCTCTAACTTCCTGTATAAGGATTACATCATAGCGACTTAAAATTTTCACGATATATTGATAAGCAAATTCCTTTGAAGATTTTGCCAGACCAAAAGATTTGATATTGAAGGCAGCTACTTTAACAGGAGAATAAAATGAACTCAAACCTTTCGAGACAGTAAAATTAGAGTTGGCATAAGCTTGAATGTAAGCTTCTTGTCCTGAAAGCGCTAATGCTGTGGGCACTACAATGATAGTGGCGATGACAAGACCGGCCACTATGGCCCCACTGACCATAGCAAGTTTGAAATGTTTAGAAAACCAGCCTGAAACATGCGGCACTGCTTCATATTCAAACATACCCATGTACCATGACTAGCTCAGGTTAATTGTCACCAAATAACCCTTGAACTAATTCATGATGGTTTCCTTGACTTAAAATCTTTGGTATATGAAGCTTGGTTTAACGAAATATTTTAAAACAACAATATTTATATGTTTAAATTAGTTTAAATTTAACATCGTGTGTGATAAAGTCATCAATGAATCATTCAGACAAAAAATGTATATCTCAAAAGAAGCTATTGATTGGAAACACTAGTAGGATAATCCCACCATGTATAAAAATAGACGATCTTATGTTTATAATAATATAAACATTATTCTTTTTAATTTCATACCAGAACAGATATGATAATTATTCTTTTAAATGTATTTTTCAAAAGATTAAAACAACTGAAAGTAAAACTAAGTATAAAAGTAGGGCCTCATTTACAAATTTCAGTCAACTGAATACTTGATTTTAATGTCTAAACCAGCATAAAATTTGTTGAAAACGAAATTCCTGGTTTAAGGCATGTCTTCTCAACACAAATCTTGAAAGTGAAGAAACATCTCTCAAAAGTTTTGGAACAATGTTAACTTTGATCAACCTGGTAAGAAAAAAGAAATAAAATTAGGCTTTTATTTCAGTTTCACATGAAGTTTTATTTGATTACAAATGTTAAAATGATGGTGCATTAAAAATAAAAGTGGCTCTCATGCAAATTGAAAGAACTAATCTGATTTGATGCGCTAGCAGTAACATAATTTTTATTGGAAATTAGGAATTTTTTATTTATTTTTTTCTCCTAAGAAATCTCCTTGCTTGCAAACATAACTTTAGAACTTGATATAAAAAAAAACAATATTGCACTTTGACAAACATGCAGTATATATATATATAGGCCTACTATAAAGGATTAAAATGTTTGAACTGGGGCTCAAAATAGAAAAAAATAAATGTTCAGCTCCATCCACCAACCAATAAAATCTCTTACTTTGTGTTTGTAACTCAGCCAAGGGTCTTAGGTATTTTGATAAAAGGATTAAAAACAAAAAGAACTCAAACTCTTCCAAAACTCAATATTTACATACTTTTTTTACATCATAATAGTTAATACTAATAATTTTATTCAGGATGGAGTTATGTAATAATAAAAAAGAAACTATTAAGATGAAGGTCTATAATACAGTTTAAAATAATGTTTGCTAATAAAATACACTTTACCCTTAAAAATCTTCTTTTAGGAGACTTGTTTTCACTTGATCTAAGGGGATAATCATCATGGCATTGGTCCCCTGACCAAACTGACCAAATGGAGGGCATGATATCCCATTTTTAACATAAGCAGGCCAATCCCAGGATTAAGCCTTTCTAAGCTTTTGATTTCCTCATCTCTAAAAGATGTATGTTAATTTATTGAAAGAAATTGAAAAAGTTGAATGAACATGGCTTTTAGATTAGATTCTAAACTTAAAGAAATAAAATCTAAAGTTATTTTATGCAAAGTTAAGGCTTATAATCAAGTTACCAAATGAAAGACTAGACCTGGATTTACAGACTAGTGGTACATATAGATTTGGATATATAGATCTTATCTAGAAATGATATTTAAACGGTGGATTCAATCGGTAGGCCTACCTAGTAACCTACTAACTTTATCTAGAATCTAAGCCCGTGAAAAAGCCCGGCCCAATCATAATCATGTGATCACGGGCCCGGGCCGTCTCAGAAAG
>BMAT01012950.1:5726-18741 GCA_019649035.1 Elysia marginata
AAACATCGTCAGCGTGATTGCTCCAATTTAGTTTAGAGTCTATTTTTGGACCTAAGTGCTTGTAGCTATCGACAATAGATACAACTTTCCCATCGATTAATAGTGGGTTAAGAGGCTCTTTCTTCCTTCTTTTAATGTTTTTAGTTGGTATGGTCTTTACACCTTTTTAGTGGTCTAAACTTAAAATGCAATTTTCTCCCCTTTCTGAAATGTTGCAAGTCCTTTAAAAGGTTATAATTTCACATAGAATAATGGTATAGCTTTTCTGTTTATTGTATTCATAAATAAAGAAAATCAGCTTCTCTGTTACACCAATATCCTAGTACCTTCCAATTTTGACTTAAGACTCATTCTGATTGGTCGCAAGACATATGTTAGTCGCACTCACAAAAGGACAAGGTTTTCTCTCCACTGGGCATAGTTTTGAGAAAATAGAATTTTAAGATCTCGAGCAACATTTCTGCTGCCGACTAATAATTTCCAGTGTGTCAAAACCACCAAAAGATAGGTCAAACCACCTAAATTCCTTCAAACAACGTCAATAACTATTATTGAAGAAGTAGCACAGTGTGTGTGACATCATTTTTGCCAAATAGTGGAGTTTGAACTTTGTCATTCTCAGGGTGCAAAGCTACTACTGATAATCAGTGTAATTTTAAAAAGTCTTAATACAACTGAAAGAAAGGGCAAACAAATGTGTCACAAACTGGATCAATTTGAGACAAGTTTATCACACTAGTTTTGAGTTAGAGTCCTTTAGAGAAAGAAAGAATTAACCATTTACATAAATTTCAGAATCAAGTATCTAGTTTTGAGTTAGAGCATTTTAAATTTTTAAAAAATTGCTGAGTAATTAGCCATGTAATTAAATTTCAAAATCAAGTACCTCAAAGTATCAACAAAGCTATGGTTGAAATTTCGTCAAACTATTAAAGGGGACTAAATGCATATTTTGACAGTTTATATCTCCAAAGTGTGAAAATTCTGACTGGTGCCTGATTTTCCCTATTGGCCTCAAACACACAAAACACATAAACATTGACCAACAAAATAAATCAAATTGATTAAGCATGAGGAAATGTGTTTCTTATCAGGTCATATGTATGAGGTTTCAGCTTTTTGAAAATTACATAAACAGCATCTGTGTCACGAAAGAGTATACCTCAAGCACCATAGTTGTGTTTTCCTTGACAGTGATGTTTGACAAGGTTGTAGAGAACCTCGGGGCTTCTCCTTCTTCTTTTTCCTCTATCTGTGATATCTCAGTGGACTGTTTAGTCTGGTATTGGAAAATAATATTGAACAATACATGTTTCATTGGGTTAAACAGATTGTATTCTGGGAGCTCTGTATTCACGAATAATAATAATGCATGTGGATAAAATTAAACGAGAGTTTGTACGGGGAAATATCAAATCCTAGGCTTTAAAATTTGAAAATCAGCTAAACAATAGACTTGGGCTATTTCATTATTTCCTGATAAAATTGTTGGAAGATGAAATCTGTTGAGTGTTTGTGAAATAGCGTTCAAGTGGTTCTTTTTTTGTTCTTACTCCGCTAAAAAGTGGAGATAAGAAATTAGTTACTGGTACAATTAATGGCAAGGGATAAAAATTCAAACATTTTTTTCCTTTTTTGTTTTTAATTTTAGTCTTTTATCTAAGATTTATTTTAAAAAAGATTTCAAAAACTTTTAACAGTACAGACCAAGTGCAATATTTTTTTTTCAAATGGTGTGAAACTAAAGCATGTGAGATATTGGAAAGGAGCTCTGTTAATTTGTCAATCAGTAAATTTGAGCAAGGCTGTGGTTTATTTATGAATAAATTTAAGAAATAAATTCGATTCTTTACAATAGTTTAAAATAGCTATGTAAAGTCAACTTCTTCATTATTGTTAATAGGAAAAATACATACACCTAAACTTGACTTGCTGTGTGTAGTTTTTCATTGATGGGCATGTTAAATCCCAAAAGCTTTGCACGCATGCTTTGCGTCTAATTGGTACTAACTACACAGCACAAGACATTGTAATTACCTCTTCTTCTTGCTGTTCCTCCACAACAAAGGTGGTCTCTGATGTTACCTCTTCATCCTTTGTAACGTCAATGTGTACATCTGTCCTGAAAGAGTCAACTTGATCAGGTTGTTCTTCTTCTGGCTCTTGTCTCTTTTCAGGAACAATTGTCTCTTCTTGTGGAAGACTTTCTCGTACATCTGCAATAACTTTCTGGACAAATTCCTCTGCAAATGTTCTGACATCTTCTTCAGTAGCTTGTGAAATCTGAGGCTGCTCCTGTAGCTCATCTGGCTGAGGCTGTTCGGGGGCATCCTCAGGAGCAGTTTGAGTTAGCTCCTCAGGTTTTGTCTCCGGCTGTTCTTTCGATGGTTCTACAATTTCAACTTCAATGACTTTAGGCTCTAAGTCTTCCTCAAGAGTCTCAGCCACCTGAGAAACCTCTGTGTCGGGAACCATCTCTTCTGTCACGTCGGTCGTAAAACTTTCAGGCTGTTCCTCTGATTGTTGTTCAAATTCAACCACAATTTCTTTGGGCTCAATGTCTTCCTCAGGCTCTTCTGCTACTTCTGCTACATCTGATTGAGGGACAGTTTCCTCAACAACCTGCGTTTCATATTCCTCTGTCTTTTCTTCCGATGGTTTTTCAAACTCAACAATTATTTCTTTGGGCTCAAGATCCTCCTCACTTTGATCAACAATATCAGATGTCTCAGGCTGTTCAATGACCTCTTCGACAGGCTCCGTCTTCAAAATTTCTGGTTCAACATCTGATGGTTTTTCAAATTCTACAACAATTTCTTTAGGTTCTAGATCTTCTTCTGAATCTTGCGCGAGATCAGAGACATCGGTTTGGGGCATTTCCTCTTCTATTACTTGAGAGAGCTTGGGTTGTTCTTCTAGAGGTTGCTCAAATTCCACAGTGATTTCCTTTGGCTCTAGATCTTCTTCTTCAGTTTCATCAGTGACATTTGTAGCTTCTTTATCAGACACAGTTTCTTGTACCAACTCGGTTTTGAATGGTTGAGGGGCTTCCTCTGTAGGTTTTGAAAAGTCCTTAGCAACTTCAGAAGGTGTTATCTCCATTTCCTTAGTATTGGTTACCTCAGGAGCTTCTGATAATGCCACAGCTTCATGGACGGCATCAGCAAGAACAGTTTCAGCCAATTTTGTAGATGTCTTGTCAAGTTGAACAAGAACTTCTACGGGGAAAGCATCTGCCACTGGCTCTTCAGCAACATCAGACACTTCTTGGACATCAGTGTCTTCCTGAGCAACATCGATACTTTGAGGGACAGGCTCTTCTGCAGATGGTTTCTCAAACTCAACAACTATTTCTTTAGGCTCAAGATCTTCAGCAGCGTCACCTGCAACTTCTGCTACTTCTGTTGGAGCAACCACCTCCTGGACAAAATCAGTCTGAAATTGTTCTGGTTGACCCTCATCAGGTGTTTCAAACTGAACTTCAATTTCTTTTGGTTCAAGGTCCTCTTCTGAAGCTTCGGTAGTATCGGTCACTTCTTGTTGTGAGACGGTTTCTTGAACTGGCTCAGCCTTAGAAACTTCTGTCAATTTTTCGGGAGATTTCTCAAATTCAACAACAATTTCTTTCGGCTCTAAATCTTCCTCTGGTGCTTCACTTACTTCAACAACATCAGGGGAAGACACAGTCTCTTGGACTAGCTCAGTTTTGAAAGATACAGGCTGCTCTTCAGATGGTTTTTCGAGTTCTACAACAATCTCTTCAGGAGTGACATCCTTGTCCTCTTCCTCCGCAACATCTGGTGTTTCTAATTCTTTGGTTTCTTCCCGTACTTCTTCTACTTTAAAGACTGTCTCTGGTTTTTCCACTGGCTTTTCAAACTCAACCTGTATTTCTTTAGGTTCAAAATCTTCTTGCTGGTCTTGTGGAACCTCAGACACTTCAGATACCACAATAGTCTCCTCAGAAAGGTCGGTTTGATAGGGCTCAGGCTGCTCTTCAGAAGGTTTTGCTACCTCAGTGACAATTTCGGAGCTTTCAAGTACTTCTGGAGCTTCGTCTACTTCAGGTTGTTCCTCAATGAGAACATCCTCTTTGGGGATTTCCTCCTCGCTCTCTGTGAGTTCTGAGTACTGCTGCTGAAGCTTTTGGACCTGTTCTACAAACGCCTGCGAGTGTGCAACAGGCTCTGAGTCCGAGTCACCAGGCCCTGGTTTAGGAGAAGATGGTTCTAGAGATGACATCATAGAGTCTGAGGCTTCCTCTGTGTCTGCCATGTACTCATAGGCTGTAAAGAGAAACACAAGCATGATAGATTTTAATTTACATAACATGCAGTACCCAATTACAAAAGTAAAACAAAAAATGTAGACTACAGAAAATATGTGTAGGGGTCCCACAAAAGGAGTCTACATGACAAAATTTATGATATGAAGTAGTATACTTCTATATATATCACTAGAAAGGCCTTTACAAGCTCTTTAAGATGGTGAAAAATTCATTTTGATATTGTAATTAGGTCCTGAGTTATTGCACTCACTTGAAAAACATTGAATCCAAGTGGCCGGATTTTCTTTTTTAAAAAAGGGATAAAATAGGACTTAAAAGTTTGAACATTGTAACAGCCAAAAGGGAGTTATTGTTTTTTAACAACCTATAAAACACATTTTAAACATTTTTTTTACAGTTGTCTCATAAGTGGGTATGATAAAACCATTATAACTTTCAAACTATGCAAAATATTTTTGACTTAACATTCAACAAATTGCTCAAGAATGCCCATTTTTTGGGTGAACCCATGCCACATGCAAACCCCATTTGAAGGAGCGCTACAAACATTGTTTATAAGCTTAAAGGCATTATAAGGACCTATGATTAGGAACCTTCTAAGTCTGGCAAATTGATCAATTTTATCTTTAATTGACGATTTTATTCAATTTACCACCATTTTTGTTCACACATTTGAATGCACAAGACTACATAAAAGTCAGAATTCAAATTAGTTTAGAAAAATGATAAAATTGTGAACCATCACCCATCAGAAATTTTTTTTATTGATCCATTTGGTGTCTTCTGAACTCCTAATAAAACCAAAGAAGTTAAAATCATACCTCTTTTATACCCTAAGTTATTTCATTTTGAAACAATATTAGGACTGTTACTTTGTAGTTATTTTCATTTACAACAGATTGAGTCTCAATAACTTAAGCCTGCATAAAAAAATTGAATATTTGACATGTTACATGTGAAAGGACATACACATACATTCTGTTTTAATTATACGTACATTCCACTTCCAACATGGCTCGTGTGACAGCCTCTCCATGAGGGTTCACAGCAATGCACTTGTATTCCCCTGCATCTTGAGGGAAAACTTCGGCAATGAGAAGCGTGCATGCTCCGGATTCCACATCATAGGTAAGGTTGAAATCTTGGTTCTCGGTGATTATCTTGTCATCGTGGTACCACGAGATCTCAGGCATTGGCTCAGCTGTCACCTGGTAATAGACAAATTATACACACAATGAATTCTTACATTCTTACATCTTAGATTTGATTATATCTGAATTCATACAAAGTTAAAAAGTAAGCATACAATCAATTCTTATATAGATTTGATTATATTTGAATTCATACAGTTGTAGTAAGCGTACTTCATTGTATGAAAGCAAGACAAATTTGGGACCAAACTTTTTTTAAAACGTTTTTGGGGTTGGCTTTTAAAGTCTTGTTTTACAGTTTAGAATAAATTGACAAATTTAGGTAAAACACAAGGTATGTAAATGATTCATGCTGCTGCTTTTTTTAATAAGGAAATAGGCTTTACTATTATACCTATCTCATGAAATTTCTTTTTCCCTCATTCATCAGTCTATAAGCACAGTCTTTCATTTATTAAACTCCTGCAAACGTTTACTGCTCTGACAGCAGTAATGGCTGAGGCCGGTATTTATACTTACTTCGCAACGGAATTTGACTTCCTCTCCATCCATGACTTTCAGTGACATGAGACCCCACGTAAATTCAGGAGCTCTGCCATCACCGGACTGATCCATTAGCTGTAACGTCTGAAACATTGAAAAAAGATAAACAATGTGAATAAAAGCGATATATTCAAGATTAACTACATATCAGCAGTAAGCCGAAATTGGACTAATCATCTAAAGCCCCGTCTTAAGAATATTTTTGACTTTGTTACAACTAAAGCTTTATTGACCATGACATATTTCATTTCAAAGTCGGGAAATAATTCATATCTCCGAAACAGTCTTGGATTGACTATGTTGCCTCACATCAAAAGATGAACATTTCAATACAGCTGCCTTAAAGTAGAAAAAAGGAAGCAGGAAAAAAAAACAACATAAATGCTTTTATAATTATGAGATATTGTTTGGAAAGACTGTTTGCCTACATCCAAAATTTACCAGGGATAGATTTTAAATACAAAAATTGTAGTCTGATTAGTACATCTTACCTGTTCAATTTCCGGCATTTGCTCGTCCACGTCAGGGGTCTCCTGCGGCTGAACTTGACTGACCTGAAGAGTGATAGCCATCTCCTCAAGCTCTTGGGTTTTCCCACCTTGGATCTGGAAGGTCAGCTCTTCTCTATGAGTCTCTTCTTTGACCTCGTCATCCATTACCGTTTGCTCAGTGAGTGCCGTCTCTATCAACGGCACTGAAACTGTAGTCTCCTGGTCTTCCTGAGGCTGAATCTCAATGGTACTTGTTTCTTGCTGAGGTTCAAGCTGAATGGATAGCTGAATTTCCTGAGGCTGCTCCTCCGGTTCTGGCTTCTTGATCTGAAATTCAATTTCCCCTTTGTGCGTCTCAACTGTGTTTGTGGGTTCTGTTTCCGAAACGACTGGAGCTTCTTTCTCAGTGATGATGGTTGCAGGTTGGACACCTTCTGTTTCTTCCATCTGCACCTCAAGGGTCACCTCCTCCATATCGTCCTCTTCACTTTGAAGTATTTTCGATCCAGTCACATCAATGGTGAAGGTGGATTCCTGAGGCAAGGGCTGATCTATGGCTTCTACTCTAGTTTCCTCTTTGGTAAGCGGGACCTGAGCCTCGAGAGTGGTAACTACTGTTGTTTCTGGAGCTGAGGTAACGTCAGATGGTTTAGTCTCTTCAATGTCTTCTGTGGGTTTGTCTTCTGTGATAAGTTGAACCTCGGTCACAGCATCTGGTGCTTGTTCAGCTAGAAGTTCAGGAGACGATATCACAATGGTTTCCACAGTCTCCGAGATTTGCTCCTGTAGGGGAGCCTCAGCTTCTTGTGGCTTAGCATCGTCCGAGACCTCAGAGACCTCAGACGGAATCTGGATGACCATCTCAACTTCTGCCGTTTCTGTATCCATTGTGTCTTCAATCGGCTTAGAAATTGGAATCACCAGTTCAGCTGTCTCTATCTCATCAGGCTTCACTTCGATTTCAACTGTGTCTACTGCAGAAATGACATTGCTCACTTCAGTTTCATCAACTTTCATCTTTTCAATTACATCCTCTGGAACAGATTCTCTTTGGACAACATCAAACTCAATGTGTGTCTCCTCTGATGGTTTTTCAGCAACTTCATCAACTTCTGAGGGCACAATCGTCATCTCAACTGTATCTCTTTCGGTTTCAATAACCTCATACATAGGTGGCTGTGCCTCTACATCATCCTGTTTGATATCTTCCTCAGTTTCTCGAGGTTTGTCCTCAGCAATTAAATCCACATCTGATGGCACAATAGTCATTTCGACTGTTTCTGGTTGTGTATCATCAGTTTTGTCAGCTGGTACTTTGATTTCAATTTCAGCAATATCAGTTGGTTTTTCTGCCTCAGGCACGGACACAGGAAATGTTACATGTACTTCTTCCGTCTCAGTCTCCGGCTTCTTGAAATCTATCTGGATTTCTTCTCTCTGAACTTCAGGTTCCTGATATTCAACTATAATTTCTTCTTTCTGGACTTCAGGTTTTTCAGGCTCGATTGTCTTGACTTCCTTCACAATGGTAGATCTTGTCTCCTCAACCAGGTCCTCTGAAGGTCTCGGAGACTGCAGTGCTTCAACAGGCTGGCTCACCGGAATGTCTGCCGTGGAGCTGATTTTCCCAATGGCAACCTGAAGCTCTTGAGTTTGGGGCTCTTTTTGCAAAGTTGTCTCCTGAATCTCAACTTCGATTCTCTGGGTTTGAGGCTTAGTTGGTTCAACTGTCATTGAAACCTCGGTGGTGGTGGTGGTGGTCTCGGTGACCTCCCGGTGTGTGTCCGGCTGAGTTGTGATCTCAATAGTTTCTGTATGAGTCTCAACAGGCAGAGACGTGTCTTCCACAGGGATGGACCTGATTTCCGTGGTTGTGGTCCTTGTAGCTTCAGTAACATGATCTACCACGTCCTCTTCTCCCTCTGGCAGTGACAAAGAGATCTGCATCTCTACAGGAGCAAGTTCCTCATCCTTCCTCACGCTCAAGGTAGTGGTTTGCATTGTGGGGCCTTCTGTGACAGTAGGCATTTCTTCTTCAATTTCCCTTACCTGAGAGAAAAGACCATACATATATGTCAAAGTTAGAAACAGCCAGTGTGATGGTTTGTATTTATTGTTTTATTTAGATAGTTTAACACAATGTAAAACCTTTTAAGTTATAAAATTAGCAGGAATGATTGCTTGACACAAACAAGATTTTTTTAAAAAGGCTGTTTGTATATTTTTTTCTAAAGTAATAGACAAAATATCAACTTTGGATTTCTCAAAGTAGGATGTGAGACTGATTCCTCAAAAATGATTGGCTTAGCAGATCCATAGAGAGGCATCTTGCCGGCACTGGAAGAACTACAAAATTTATGTTTTGATTAACTTCAAATACCAAGATGATGCAGCTTTTGAAAATATATGACCAATCTACTGTCTCACTTTTAACAATTCAGTTACATAGTTTTGGGATAAAATTCTTGAAATTCCCCATTCTTGTAACTTCATTAAACATGAAGATATCAGCATATACAAGTAAATTCGCCCTTACTATCTGTGTAGTCATGTTTGATTCTTGAACCAGTGTGGTAGATGTCGTAGCTGGCTGCTCCTGGAATGGTTTTCCTATCTCAAACTCAACCGTTTGAGTCTGCGGTTCCTCCTGGGGCTTTGCCAGTGTCTCAAACTCGATAGTTTCTTTCACAGTTGTCTCCTCTGGTACTTCAATAACCTGATCTGGACTGTGGTCAATCTCGATGGTTTCCTTGTGAACCTCATCAGTAGTGGTGATCTCCTCAGCTGGTACAAAAAAAAACAATATGCATTAGGGACGAGCCATTAATACTGAAAAATTTATTTGTCTTGCAACCAGTCAAAATTGGAATGTAGTCAGATATTGGTACCACAGAAAAGCTTATGTTCTCTACTTTCAAATACAACAAGCAGAAAAGTTTTATCATGCTTCTCAATGAAGTTATAGCCATTTGAAGTCTGAAGGATAAGGACTTTCAGAAATTTCAGAAAGGGGTGAAAACAGCATTTAAAGTTTAGATGACTATACAGGTATTGAGGCCTTAGCAACCATATCAATTAAAGTTAAACACTTTAAAAATAAAATTTGAACATCAATTAGGTGTGAAAACTGTTTATGGCTTTAGCGTCATTATCTATAAAAAAAAAATATTGACTTCTGAAGACCCACTAAACTTTAAAAGCCTATATCTCCAAACTAAGCCTTTCTACTTATGACTCTTTTGGACAGAATGCGAGACATTTTAAGTGTCACATCATTCGGCTCATAATTAATTTGAATTCTTAAACTGATGGTACTTCTGTGACATAAACCTTTACAGTGGCAGAGCTTAAGTTCTTATCATGGTAAATTTGATACATACTGAGTCTGAGGCATTTACTATAGAGCAAAAACTCAAAATATCATTAAATTCTGTTGAGACGGTGGAAATTTTGAGTCAAGTTAGGGTAAAACTTTCACCTGAGATGCAGATAAATTTGAGTTGTACTTACTGGTGACCACCTTGAGTCTGCATGTAGTGACCGATTCACCAAAGTCATTGACAGCGATACAAGAGTATTCTCCCTCATCCTCTGGGAAGACTTCGACGATAACCAAAGTGCTTTCCCCTTGCTCTAGATCCACATTGATTTGAAAGTCTGTGCTTGGTTTAATTGGACTTCCGTCAAAATACCAGGTTATTTGAGGGGATGGGTTGCCAGTAAATTTAACCTGCATTAGAGAAATGGTTGCATTAACTTAAGCTGTCAGGTGGCATAGCCACTAGCAAAATATCAAAGTATTAGTACATAGATATTGTATATCAGGATATGGCAGAGAGGGCTAGAGCTCACTGCTTTTGATGATTGTTCTCTCAGCTAAATATTCTCTATTTATTTTGCCCACATAGGCCTATTCAAACTTATTGCATTGTGAGGAAAAAGAAGATATTGGTCTATAAAAACTCTTGATTATTTTTTTATTTTTATTTGTGGCACAAATCTCGATAACCCAGCTAGATTCACCCAGTTCCATTCTGAGCTACAGGCAATTTCTCAAGTCTCAAACTCCTAAAACAATCAGTAAAATTTCCTTGTTTTGAAAGTTCATTCTTAAAAAATGTTAATAATAAATACATTTGGTCTGAGGCATAATATTGCTGGAGCTCTATGCTTTCTGGTGAGATATAATATTAAAGAATTAAAATATCTCACTTAAGCTGGGTTTTCAGGATTGAATGTCACATATACGGGATTGTGGCAAACCAGCTATAATGCATCAACAGATAGTCATCACTGGAAACTGCACATACCTTGAAAACCACCCGCTCTGTATCTTTCACAGTCATGGACTCAAGAAGGACAGTGAATTCGGGTGGCTCTCCGTGAACGCTTTCTTCAGGCCCATCTCTTTTCTGCGGCTGAATAACATCCTCCTCTGCCTCCTCTGGAGATACAGGCTCTGGCTGTTTCTGGAAAGTTTCCTCTTTGGGCATTTCGTCCGGCTGAATCTCAATCACCATTCGTTGAAGAGCTGCAAAGTTGACAGAGACGAAGTTTTTAAATCAAACTCTGAATCAACTGCACAAAAACAAAGTTCTATTGACTTGAGTTTAAGGAGTAATGTTTCAAAGACATTAAAGGCAAAATGATAAGTCTAGTTTTTCACTCTCTGGTAAAATAGAGCTCATATTAGCATGTAAGTGAAGCACTCGATGTTGAATCCAGTTTCACGAAGTAGGTAATCAACTTTGATGTTACAAAGTTATTTCTAAAATATGGCATTCACTACTTCAAAGCTTAAGATAATGTCTTTTGTTAACTCATTGAATAATGGCTTAATAGATGTTTATCTTGCTGATTTACAACAGAGATTTCCTTCATGCGTTAACGTTAGCTCCAACATGGAAAATTCGGTTTTATGTGGTACTGACTTTCACTCTCTTACTGAAAAGAAGCTTTTCAAACTACAAAGACCTAACATAATGTCCCACCTTGGAGGTTGGAATTATAACCTTCATGGGATTCTCTGTTTTCAACAAGACATTTTTCAAAGCTTCAAAGTCTTAAACTTCATAAAGTTATTAATACTTTGAGGAAAGAGATATTCAAATCTTTGTTGATTTAAGATATAGAGAAAAAGAAGAAGAAAAATAGACCTTTATATCGCATATTCTTCAGAAGAAAATGGACGCGAGACAAATGTTTAAGTCACATTTCAAAGTGCAAAATCTACTCACGATTGACTGTCAGAGTCGTCTTGCAAGTTGTTTTGCCCACAAGATTCTCAGCCTCGCAAATGTAATCTCCAGAATCTTCTGGTCTGACGTCAGAGATGGTCAAGGTGCAGATATTGTTCTCGTAGACAATGTCCATTTTCTCGGAGGATGTCAGTTGAAGCTCGTCTCTGTACCACTTGATGGTTGCCTCCGGCTCTGCCTCAATGATAACTTCCAGCCTGCAGGTAAAGACAAGGAAGGTGAGTGCCAACTGCAAATATATATGTTAACACCAAATATTGTGGAAGTGAGAAATTATACTGAAAGACATAAAGCCAGCAAAGTGATGAGGGCTTTAGACTGGCTTCTTTATCTTAGGAAAAAGAAACTTATCTTGTCTTAGACAATCATTAACCACTATATTAATTTAAAAGGAAACATTCACGGCAACTACAGAATTTTTAAAACATAATTTTATCAAAGGAAAACAGTCGATGAAATTACATAAATTTTAAAACATATATTAAAGAGAAATAATCACTGAAATTGCATAAATTTTAAAAAATATATTTAAAGGAAACAGTCGCTGAAATTACAGAAATTTAAAACCTTTATGTTTGGTACCTGACAGTGTCTCCTTCATCAGCCGTTGTGTTGGGGACGAGAGGCTTCACAAAGTTTGGAGCAATGTCCAGTCTGGTGGTGTGAGTCTCATCTACCAGTTTGACCTCCGTGTCCTCTTCCTCCTCCGGGGCCACTTTCAATGTTGTTGTCGTGGTCGTTATTGTTTCTGTGGTCGTAGTCTCCTCTGTGGTACTAATCTCAGTCTCTTCGGTTTCTATAACAATTGAAATTTTAAAAAAAAATAAAGGTTTGCATTTCCTTTTTCAGTTAAAAAATTCTTATCTAAAATATAGAAAATGCGACAAGCACTTAAATATACTGATACTGTAAGTGAAAAGTTATAGAACATGATGCCCTACATCTTAAATTTTTTCAAGTATATTTTATCATTACAGTATCAATGAGGCATCTTTTTTTGCATGTTCATGTAGCCTTGGTATATATTCTATTTTAAATAACTATATGTCTTGCATCCAGTACCAATGAATCAGATGTCCCAATTTTAACATTCCAGGGCCTTTTTTAACATCTCAATAGGTTGCCAAATAAAATTAAAAACCTTTTTGGGGATTTCAAATATAGACAGAAGGAAGAAAAATAGGCTTGTTAGGGGCCGTTCACAAACCATGTGGACAGATTTTGCCTATTTTCAGACCCCTCTCCCCACCCCCACCCTGTGGATAGGTGTGGACAAATGACTGA